>PNEQ01015286.1:0-34726 GCA_003012365.1 Medauroidea extradentata
TACTACTACTACCACCACTAGTACTGCTACTACTACTACCACCACTAGTACTGCTACTACTACCACCACTAGTACTGTTACTACTACTACCACCACTAGTACTGTTACTACTACTACCACCACTAGTACTGTTACTACTACCACCACTAGTACTGTTACTACTACTGCTACCACTAGTACTGCTACTACTGCTGCCACTAGTATCGCTGCTACTACTGCTACCACTAGTACTGCTACTACTACTGCTACCACTAGTACTGCTACTACTACTGCTACCACCAGTACTGCTACTACTACTGCTACCACCAGTACCGCTACTACTACTACTGCTACCACCAGTACCGCTACTACTACTACTGCTACCACTATTACTACTAGTACTGCTTCTGCTACCACTAGTACCACTACCACTGGTACCTCTAGTAGTACTAGTACCAGTATTGTAGTAGTTCTAGTACTTTCTAGGCAGTCCGCAGCACATTTTTTGTCATATCTATAATATTTATCGAATTTGTCTTGTGCTTGTGTCTACGATTTTTTATATCATATTTCTTTTTTTTCCACTTCTTTGCATATTTATTTTTACCGTTTTACATATTCTCGTTCGCGAATGGGTGACTTCTTTCAGCTGACAGTCGCTTAGAAAATAATGCTTGAAATAGAACAACAAGCTGCTGCCGTGACTTCTTTGACGCATGTAAACTTTACTGTGGTTACTGTTGGCACACCTGAATGTGTATTTTTGTTCTACATACCCTACCCTTGGGATGTTTGTATAACCGCCTAAAGAGTAATTGCCCTCGGAACTGTCGAATGTTATTAAAGTTCCACAAAGCAATGTGTAAGTAAGAATGATTGCATGTCTTAATTTGTCGCAGGGGAGCACACGATCAGAAACTACCCGGCGACAGTGCACGGTGCCTTCCTCAGCGGCCTACGTGAGGGCGGCCGCATCGCAGACCAGTTCATCGGCTGCCCGTACGCGCCGCCGCCCGCACCGCCGCGCGCCCGCCAGCCTCCGGAGACCGCTGCCGCCTCCACCGCCCCCGCCGCCGCTCCCCTGGCGACTCAGGCCACAGCCACAGCTGCCGTGACGGCCACTGCTACCACCACGACCACGGCGGCCTGAGAGCCACCCACATTCTGCCTCCACCTCTCCTCGGGGTCCATGATCTCAGCCTCCGCCGCCCTGCAGGAGATTTCACACGTTTGGCCAGTTACTCTCGCGCTTTGGCACAACGCTGGAGCATTAGACTATGCAAGTCTACTTACTGCCTTCTACTTGTGCTTCACGTATTGAAACCAGACAATTTATTTTCGCCTTCTAAACTGTTACCAATCTGTGGGCAAGACGTTGTCTAGATATATGTATATACAAATATTTATGTATGTAGCCCTGTAAAATCATACGAGTGTATGTGTGTTCTTTCACACGCACACATATACATTTTAGAAATATATAAGTCATTATATATCTACATACCATATACCAGTTGTTGCAAAATGATGTTCATATTTTGAAGAAACAGTCCTCATGTATAGATGAAAAGAATAGAACACATATCCGAAAATGCACCATTTCTGCACTACTGTTTGCAGTACATGATGTGCAGTGCATGGCACATGGGCTGATCATGTTTCTGCAGAACACCATCTCAGGTATAGTTGGCAATTACCTACCAAGCAAGTCATATTAAATAGAATGGTATGCAATGGTTCCACGGTAACACAATACATCATGTGGCTGTAGTAAAGAAATTGTGTGTTTTCGGACCTATATTTATGGCAAAGTTGTTGTGCTTCTAGATTTTAAGGATTGTTAGTTCCCAAAATATGAACGAGCAAATTTGTAACATCGTGTATATGATACATACATCAGTTCTTTTCACATTCGTCCATCACAATTACCTTTCAAACTGTTGAGCAGGAGAAAGACATTTCCTCATGCAGAGAGTTGTTCGTTTGTAAATGAAAAACATTCTGTTAAGCATTTGAGTTTCGAAATTTGTTTCCCCATTTCAGCTAAACAAAAAATTCTTTGTTATGAACAGTTGTGTTTTCTTTATTCAGTTTGGTGTTTGAAGATTGTGTATAAATTATAAATTTATTTGTGAATACATTTGTTTAATTGTTTAGCTTTATTTATCTCATGTTCACATCGAATTTGGGAAGAGTTTTTTTCCAAGTATGTTCCATGTAACTGTTTTGATGTAATGGAAATATATTTATTTACATAAAATTAATTATGTTCAGAGTTAAGTGTCTTACATCATCCATTAACTCACCACTAGTGTTCCCCGGACCTCGAAAATTTGAAAATGAGAACGATGCATGAACAAAATACACAAAAGGCAAGTCGGCTTAGTTAGCCGAATGTGTTTTTCAAGTTTCATAAAATTCGAAAAATATGTCCCCCAATGTGACATGTGCTAAATTTATAAAAATTGCTGCCAATTTGAAATTTTAAACAAGTCATAAACTTAATATTTTACATATGTATTTAGTTTGATGCAATTCTGTAATATTGTTACTTACATATCTAGTGTGATCGAAAATTTTAAAATTGGCCTTGAACATTATATTGAAGATAATTTATTTGCCTAAGCGAAATATACACTACGTACCTAGGTTTATCAAATTCGGTCCACGAGTTCCCAGTTTAACCTTTGGGGTGGGGGAAGCACACATGCACACACAAATGTAAGAAAGTGATCTCATAAGCCAAATTTTTCTACGGAGATTGGGCTAAAAATAAATAGAGCTCGCAAGGATATTAGCGCACTACTGTTACTGAACAGATTAACAGTTATTTATTTGGATACTGTTATACATTCACTGTTTTTACAGGCGAAACCTTACTAGTGACTTGAATGAGATGAGTTACATTCATTACGACTTACGCAATTTAAGGGACCATTTTAACCTGTGTTAACACAACGGTCTGTTTATACACATTCACACTTATCTGAACTCATGATATTACCCTATTTCTTCGAGGATGCAGGGAAACAACCTCCGACCACACAATGCTCGTGAATTTCGCGAGTTCATAGACGAAGTATTTCCAAGGAGATAATACCGGCAAGGAGGACTCTGTCACGTGGTCAGTAAACTCCACTTATCTATCTGGACGCCTACCTGTAGGGCAAAGTGATTTATATTGCCAACAAGACGCTAGTAGACATGAAGGAATGACTGGCGAAGTGGTCAGATCGAATGCTTATAAATGTTCTGTAGATTATGTCGATGCAAGTTTGGGGTGTAAAAATACTTGTGTAAATGAATGTGGGCGGGGATTTAAGTTACTGTTGTGACATGTATACGTTGAAATTCATGTGTGGCTTGTCATCCCTAGCTATGCGTGTTATAATAAAACCGCCTAGTATATTACTTTTATGTACTTCTGCAATGACATTCCACCATTAGGATGCACTATGACATATACTGCCTTGTGTGTTGCTTACTATCCAATGTACTAATAAATAAAATTTAATGTAAGGCCCGTATTCTTGAGGTGGATGATATTGACAAATCTCATTTGTGCCGTTGTACATATATGTTGTCAGTGGCGGCTCCACAGAGAGGGCCGAGGGGCTATGGCCCTCCCTGTTTGTTCTGAAGGGCGGGATTTTCTGATTGAAAGATAAAAAGAAAAAAAAAATTTCAATGTTTTAATATTGTCTATTGTAACTTGCAGCTTACACCACATGACGCCTGTAAAAAGGAGAAGCTTTCTGGAAGAATGAGTGTGTGTCATAACATGGGATTCCCCTTCCAACCTGGAGACTATGATAATATTGTTTGACATAAATTTATTACCTTGCAGTGCGCACACATCAGCTTTTAAAAATATCTTGTAACAAAACTCTACCACCCCCACCCATAGACACAAGTACTGGATTATTTGGAATAAATATAGTTACTCAATATTGTGTCTAAAATTACTAGCTCGGGAATAATCTCGCTCTTCCCCTGTAACTTATCATGGCCATCTCTATGAGCTAATATCTTTATACTATCACTTGGAAATATTTTTAAATAGCTGAAAGTTGTTGCAGCTTGTTAACTTGCACCACAAGATACAGGTGGCTATATAATAGTTAGGTCCTTCAAGAATTAGTGTCCCTCTCCCAATCGACCACCCGTAAATAAAAGAACTAATGTGTAACTTACGATTTCCTTCTGATATTCACAAATATTTTATGATGTTATTGTAAAATTCTTCACACAGCCCACTTTCCTCATAACAAAATATATTTTCAGTCAGTAATATATTGTGCTCTGAGGAACGAAAAATGCTTGAAAAGCACCATTTTGCATCTTGAAATACAAATTTTTCCGGACCCCCCCCTCCCCGCTTTAAAGGGGGTTATGGCTTATAGTTGAGGCAGAAAAATATACTAGGCCCCCCTGTTAACTCACCCTGGAGTTGCCACTGTATGTTGTTCAACAATACATGTCCGAAACATTTGATATTTAGAAGTGGGTATGTTCAATATTCTTTACAACTTATTGTTAACATTATCTGCCTTACTACAATTTATTTGCAAATACTAATAGAAAACTCATGGTAGGATGTTCTAACGTCTGCGACATTTACTGATAAATGCGTTTAAATACACCACCCCTGACTAGTAAGTGGTTGGTAACTCGCGTATACCACATTTTTTGTGCAATTAAATTACAACATGCAGTATCCCTTCATGTCCAGCATTTTTTTAGTCACCTAGTTTAGTGTATTCCATCTTGCCGACTTACCAAGCCACTCACTTTTGCTTTGAATAATGTTAACGTATTACGGAAACAGTTCTATTGAGAGTGTTATGACAAGATTATCTTGTTATCAATTTGATCTATAAATAATATTCACGTATCACCGAAGGTTTGCCGTTAGGAATTTTCATGCAAACAAAGTGACAACCTCTATTTCCCTAATGAACAGCATTGACATTAGCAACCAAGTTTTCCGAGGTGTAACATCTGTTATACCAATAATCATTCACAAAAAATGATCCATCACTTTCTGTGGGTTATCAGACTTTAATAAAATACCACATTTTTTAAAATTACTTCGAGAAGTCTTATCTTTTACATACTGAGACTTCAGCCTGAGTTTACAACATATGTACTTTACATACACAGCCATATGTTATGAAAAAAATGTTTGACTTTGCGAAGAGGTACCTTGTAAAAAAATGACGCTGCTTACATCTTAAAGGATCATGATTGAAAGTTAAAGCTGAAAACAAAAGTTTTTTTAAATAAACAAATGTATCTAGAAATTAATAATAAATTTCCGCGTGCGGTTTTAAATATAAGAACTGCAATCAGTGAAAAAAAAATTGTTTTGAATACCTATTACATTCGTTAGTTAATAAGGGTGGTTAATCTTTTTATTTTTGCTACAATTGTTTATCATTGTATTTTTTGGGCTATTAAGTAATAGTTCGCCGCAGGAGGCCTAAATGATCAAATAGAGGTCGCCTTGTCACAACATCCTCAATAGTAAATAGTTTTCGAGAACGTGGAGAATACGTACATAGAAACTACGGAGGCTTGCAGGTAGGCAACATGCGAGACACATGAGCCAAAACTTGCATAATACTACATTACCTTGTTTTTTTTTTTTTTTTCATCTCACAAAATTTGTAACACTTTAATTAACAGTCGTTGTAAAACCTTGACAAACTGAATGTTTTTGTTAGATATACACCATTGCTAGAGACTGTTATTGGATCGTACAAAACACATAGCAATATTAAAATGTACTGAGATCACTACATTTTTATGTTTCCATGACTATGTGTTTCCTACAATTCAACAACAGTCTCTAGCAGTGGTTTATATCCAACAAAACCATTCAGTTTATCGAACTACTTCGTTGCAAAAATCGTTCAGAGATTAATAGAGACCCGGATATTTCTCGGATTCAACAGGCTGCAGGCTGGACTCCACAGTCCTGTGTACTCTCTGTCCTCAGATACTAGTTCAGTACATTAACTGCTGCTCCAGTGAGTGGCCAGTTGGTACACCTGACAATGCAGCGTGGGAGTCAGTGAGTGTTTTCATGCAGGTCTGTTATTGGTTCCGGACGAGTTTCATGAACAAGCACCCAGTCACGAAAGAAAGTAACATTAACAAAAGTTTCAAATCTAACGTCTCTTCAAATGAACTCGCAAAATTTCCGAGTCTATAGTCTTTCTTTACATATCAGAAGTGCTAAGAAAACTTCTATAAAATGTCTATTGAAATCAAATTAGTATCATGAGATTACTGAAAAATTAATTTTCTGAGTACTGTCTTCTCGTATAGAGTAATTAGGTTTGTAAAAAATATTGTTCACGACAAACTAAGTACTGCTTAAAAATTTCTGCTAGACATTTTGCCTCCATATTTATAATTTAAATACAAAAATTACCACGTACCAAAACTAGTGTAAAGATTTCACATCTCAAAGATTTACAGTACATCTATAGCTCCAGTAATAACCATTTCGTTGGTGGTTACAGAATCTGAGAAGTTCTCACATTATAATGAATCACCTATATTCTAAACAGTTCCAACGTTAAGGGCTTGTTCCTAAGTTTTTTTTTTCAGACTGGTGCTAATAATTAAATTATTCTTTAACCAAAAGCTTAGAAAAAAATTGAGACAATGTGCAGTCGTACGGTGCACAATACTGTGGATGCGTTTTTTAAAAATAATGTACCATTCGTCAGAAAAAAAATATTTTGCTACATTTTGGCTTATTTTCACGACAAAAAAACGGGGTAATTTAGATGACGAAATCTCAAAAACCGTTTAATACATTGCTACAAAAAAAAATTCAGCTACAAATTATGACACATTAGCGTCAAAATTGTGGAGCAAAATTTCGATGTGATTATTAGGCAGCAATAAAAAAACATTTTCTAAATCACTGAAAAAACAAAGGAACACGCCCTTAAGGTTACGTCTATAGTTTAGAAGGCTTTAGTTGAGAGACGTGGTCGAGGTAGGGCCTAAAACTTAGCGTAAGGGCCTGTTTCGTGGCTCCGACAAGGCCTAAGGTGGTGAAGGGAGGTGGTGGTTGTCGCCTCTCGCTTCAACGGCGATGTTTTCTACCTTCCGCGGTTCTCTCTATTAGCATTAAATACCCACGTCACGCAACCGTAATTTGTAACATAAAATATGCAAGACTGAATTTCCTTATTTTTATCACATAATTATATCTGTATGAACTTACAATATAGCCGTAATTCATTTATCGCAACGCAGTGTGTTTATCTTCATTATTCAACTTTTACCGTTAGTTTGACTTTCTGTTTAACAAGTAACAATTCAAAACTTAACTACCGAACCATTTTCCTATTGTTGACATTTAATTGCAGTAACTTTTTTTTCTCGTTTATTTGAATGATTCTTGCAGGAGAGTGGAAGGATTAGAGGAGTGAGTGAGAGATTTCGGCCAGCATTTAACATCTATGTTACAACACGTCCTGGTGGTGTCCCTGTTTTTCAGGCAGGACACCACCAAGGATGGCACGCTAAAGTCTGTCATCACTGTTCCCAACATAGTGACAACAGATACATCAGGAAAAGGCATACAAGGAATATAAAGTTGCATTACAAAGGGGAAAATGAACTATATGTTTAGTAAAGTTGAAAACAGTTTTACCTACAAAAAATTGTACGAAAAAATCCTAAGTGCTTTAAATTCGAGAACAAAGATAACATTAATTTTACTAATCAATACATTCAATTTACTACAGAAAAAATTGCAGTTTCCCCTTTTAGCACCATTGCAAACCACATAGCAGTATTAACACATTAAATACAGTTACCTAAATATTTGTTATCCAAGTTAATGCATGAAAAATTTAAAAAATACCAAATACTTAGGTCCCGAATACTACAACGATAGTAATTTTGTACTCCTAGATACATACTTTTACAATCTTAGAAAATTAGTAAAAACTCAAATGCTTCTACCCTACATGAATCACAAAGTACACTGTCTACAGGTAATTTCGAAATAAACATCTACTTAAATTTCTTAACGAGTGACATCATGACGCCCCAGGAATCCGAGTGTGTCAGACCACAAGGACGCCTATGTACAGGAGAAAATTTACTTTTACCCCTAAACATCACCGTGCAATGAAATATAACATTACATCATGTGAGCGTAACAAACGCCCTTTATACTACGGTGGCGCTATCTACAATAAACAGTTCTGCCAACTGCATAAAACATAACGTCGGAATGTTCTCGGCGAGAGACATATCATGTGACTACCAAAACCCATCACAATGTTACTGACGTCACATCTGACGTAGGCGACAGACGGCCGTGCTGGTCGGCGTGAAACTTCCGTTAAATTGACAATGCAATTTATTGCAATTTTGACAGTTTTATCCATAGTTGAAGTATCACAAATGATGGTCGTTCGTGTGTGATACAGCAACAACGCACAGAAAGTTCGTCAACGTCTGCAACTAAGGTAAGAAAACAGTACATCTATTTAACCAAAGTCGGGTAGGTAACAAAGTTAAAAACAA
Source organism: Medauroidea extradentata (assembly GCA_003012365.1). Taxonomy (NCBI): domain Eukaryota; kingdom Metazoa; phylum Arthropoda; class Insecta; order Phasmatodea; family Phasmatidae; genus Medauroidea; species Medauroidea extradentata. The sequence continues at coordinate 8,542 of PNEQ01015286.1, forward strand.
GAGATGGGATCGTCTCAATGTTTTTAGCTCTGGTGAGGAGCAGTACCTGAATGAAGGGCGAGGGAAAACGGGAGAGCCCCGAGCAAACCCGTCCACCAACGGTATCGTCAGGCACGATTTCCACATGCGAAAATCCGGGGTAGAACCCGCGGGAATCGAACCTGGATCGCCTAGGTGGGAGGCTGATAGTCTGACTATTCGGCCACTGGGGCTCCCAGGTATTAGAGGAAGTAAATAAAATATCGTATGAGATGTGTACTTGGTAGCAGGGTATATCACTCAGAGTGCAGACTTCTGCTTGGGCCGTGGCTACGCGATTTAAAAGAATTTGATGGACATGCACCATTGCAGCACTAAGTCGTCCCAGAAAACCACACGAGAGAATAAAACAAAATACAAGTAACAGTAGCTAATATAGGCAGTTCGGAATAAAGTGAGCACTCGAAAAAGCCCTGCTAAAGATCTATTTCCAGCCAATTCGTATCTTTCCGCGTGCAACGGCTAACGACGGGAAAAGTCTAACTTCTCTGGACACGTCACTTTATGTTTGCGCGTCTAAGATAAATTGTTCAGTCGATAGATACATATATAGTTTGATAAAAAGAAGTTTATTAATTTTATAAAATCCAATTATATCGCTGTCGGTTGATTTTGTTTCAGTATTGTTGTATTTAAATACGAATAAACACGGAACTATGTTGTGTTATTTCGTTGCCAACCATACAAGCAGTAAAGTGACTATCGGTAATGTTGAATTATATGCAGTAACAGCTAGTGATATTTTTCAAAGGTTAAATATTTAGTGTTCACTTTATTCCGAACGGCCTATATAAGAATAGTTGCATTCAACACTTAACAGTAAAAATATCAAAGAATGTGCATCGGTTTGTTGACGTCTAAGATGCAATTAAATGCTTACGTGCGCCTTTATTTGTTTAATTTATGCCGTTGCTTACGCTAAACTCATCCAAAAGCAGTAGTAAGAATTTTTTTTAAACATTCCTAATTTTGCAGTATAAGAAAAACGTATCTACCAGCCTTTAGTATGTTATACCCGTGAGCAGTAATTTACCAACATTTAGCACTGTAACTGTTAAAAGTTGCTGAGATATGGTCAGTTTATGTAGCCTTATAGTGGAACAACCCTGTATAAGACTGCATATACAGCTATGTTCCACAACATAGTGACCATGTAATACATTTGAATAGATGAAAACACTAGAAAACCTAATGTCTTCTTGTTTGATGTAAATTACTTCAACGGAGTGGTGGTTACATTATGATATGATTACTGGCTAATTATATATTATTTTTAATAGATATTTGATGTACCATTAGCAAATAAATAAATAAATGGTATACAATGAGGGAAAATCACTTCAATATGTATACATACATCACTGTTATTATAATGAAAACTTTACAGACCAGAAGTTGCTATAAGAAATAACAAATCAGAAAAACATACATGCTTCTAAATCAAGTCAAACTTGTGTTGCATGAAAGTCGTATAACACATAATAATAAAAGCACAAAACATTGTTCATTGTCAATATTGGACCTCAATATTACACAAAACAGTCAATGTGTGCAAGTCTTAAAAATTACATCAAGCAAACCAAAACAGATATTGCGAACCAGGCGTATGTTTTAAAACAGTCAAGTTCCACACATAATACAATGACTATTGTTCACCTGTGCTAACTCTGTCTTTTTTAAAGCACATTATGATTGTACTTGAATGTTGCAGATCTGCGCGACGTGGTATCAGTTTTCCTTTCTTTTTTTTTTTTTGCAGCTTTGAGGCTCTTTCAGCTGAATGCTGTTCACCAGAATTAATTATTGTTCATCATATATTAAATTATGATGATGTTCGTATAATTTTACCTTCTGATCCAAGTCTAAATGACTGCAACCAGGATTCACGCAATTATTTTCGTCGCAGACCCGTTTCTGCTAGGAATATCAGAACACACATTCGACAACTTGTATACCATATACTTTGCAGCACACAATAGCTTACAATTTATTCACATAACATCTAAGTAGTCTACATATTTCACGGTCATTATGCAGTCTGTAAGACGTAAATGATAGGATTATACACACTGCACAATACAGATGGAAATATCTGACAAAGTGATGTGCCATACAGCATTATTCTACGGACATGAGTTAGGGGTCTTTTCTCTGCCACTAATTTGCCCTTCGTCGAGGTGTACTCTTTTCCCGCATCACGTAATGTCTTCCGATTGATATCCTACCGTTCCAAAACATTGATCTTCCTCTTACTTCCTTTGTATATGGTTTTTAGTAATGTACCTGTCACATTAGCATCATGCTTGCCTACCATGCTTGTGCTATTCAGCGTTGTTCGCTCGAAACCACCTTCAACTGCATGGAGTTGTAACTGTATACTCCGTCCACTCTAAGGTTGCAGCAGAAATAAACATTGCTGATGAAATAAATCAATTCAATTTAATTATACCTTGATCCCTCATATTTGTGATATTGCCGCAGCATAGTTTCCTTGTATTTTTCAATATTTCAAATGAAATTTACGCTGTGCCAAAATGTTTTTGACATTCACTTGGATGAATTAGGTGCAACCTTAGAATGGATACAGTATAGTAGTGCTTTCTGCTGGTATTCTGAGGAACTATGTTCATAACTAGACGCGGAGTGTTCGTACAGCGATATTCCATGTAAAACGCAACAACGGAAAATATGTGCCATGCAGCGTTATTCCGGTGCATTCTTCAATTCTATATGATAACTATTTTTTTTTTTATCTCTGTGTTCAGATATTCGGAATCTACTTCAATGACACCTCGCTTGTCTTTGCCGCGCAATTAGTAATATTTTTTCAACTACCCAGGTCATCTGTGTATGAGATCTTTTCACATCACCCAGTCCTCTTCCTCCACTTTTATGTAACTCGCTATGCAAGTCTTCCTGTCTCCTAGCCTTCAAGTGCCAACCGCCAAGCCTTACTACGCTGGTTGCAGGGGCGTAAACTGATATACCTCGCTGTGCGTGATGCAGAGGGTTTTTCTAAACGTTTATGAAGAACACGATCAATTTTTTTACACTCGGCAAAAAATTGTTCCTATGGATCCCAATTAATGTTTTTGTGCCTTATTTATTTCGTATAAGACTACACAAAAATATGCACTTAGAATGTTAATTTACAGGTTTATTAAGCATGTATTTTAAATTCTGATTCATAATAGGCCTACCCGAATATAGAGATAAGACTGGTAAAGTTTCGTTTTCGTCCGTTTCTCAAGTTAGCATTAAAAACGTTAGAAAAATTGTTGCTTTTCGCCTTGTATGCTAAGGGTATACGGCAGTTTTAACAATTATACATTGCCAGGCATCGAATTAAAGTCGGTCGATGCCAAAAATTTAAATGTGTATGGTTCTAACTTCTTGGGCTTATTAATTAATTGTGGGGATTCGTATTGTATTCAACATCTATTACAGCTGGCAATGCGTATACAATGCAATTGAAGACGCGAGAGAGGTTGTTCTTTAAGGCACTGTTAATTTTAACATGATTAATGTGAATAAAAGATGACATTGGACGTCTTCCTATAATCTTGAACAATAGCATGAAAATCTAGCCAAATATAAAAGAGAGCTGACATAACCTACTACTTGGTCGTTCTTGACTAGCGATAGAAAAGGGGAAGTACTTATGTAGAGCAGGGTAACGGCCCTGTAACAATTCCGCGGCTGCATTAAAAACAACACACCCCTCGTGCGACACCGCAAGGAGAGGCGGCAGGAGGTCCTGCGACTGCGAGTCTAGGGCTGACCTTAATTACAGACGGAATGTCCTCAAGTTGTCGGGCGAGGGGGTCCTCGCCCGAAGTGTTAATTGACGACCTCCTGGCGACAGCTGTGCTCCCTCCGGGTAACGCGATTGAGACTTGTCCGGCGGTTTGGGCTCAGCTGGCGACCCCTTTCCGCCCTTCCGGAAGGGGGCGAGTTGCCTCTCTAATGGGATCTCCACTGACCCTACGTATAATTAACGTTCCTACCCCGCTTCCCCCGGGGCTGGTCCTCCTCAACCAGCAGCCAGTTCCGGCGATAAAGGGTTTAGCCAGCCCCCTCCCTCTTCCATGGCCCGTCAGCAGCCTGACACACTCCATGGGGCAGTTATTAAAGGCCACGTGGTAGGACAACATTTCAGCTAGAGGCGGGCAAAGAATAACCCGAGTAAAGTTTTAACGCGTCAAAGAAGTCACGAGAGAAACTTCTCGATCTACTCTTGGTGACCCTGTACAAGTACAAGGAAAGCTGATGTATCAGACGAAACTAGCCAATGGGTGTGAAAAAATAATTTTTAAAGGCAGACGAAATCAAAACCATAGCGGAGTGAATCTGAATAATTGTTAAAAATATCTTAGAAATAACCGCTAAAGGAATATTATGTTTAGTATTTATAAAATAACGAGAAACAACTACTCTACGAACGTCACGTTTAGTAAAATATAAAATATTTAACATATGCATATCATATTAAGGATTTCACCCCTGCCATCTTAAAAGCCTGAATTACTTGCAAGCATTTAGATATAATCTTGTTATCGGCAAAACCTTGTCACGTGACAGCTCGTGTCTTCTAACGGATTCTGGACGACCGTGTCGATACGCACGGAAACGCAACGTCGTCTTGCTACTCCCTACATATTGTACCTCCCCGCGACTCAGCTGCGGACCTTCATCACCTGCCCAGGCTTTCAAGCGGTGTGCACAGTTTCGGCCGGTACAAGTTCATTCGAAAGCTACTTCAAGAAAGTTTGTGATGTCGGCTAAGGAATAGCATTCGATGAACACTACAAGCGTGTATACCTCCGCAAATCTTTAGAGCTTATCTTATCACGGCCGAATATGTCAAGGATGGGTGTTTTCATTTTGAGGCCATGCCGCTCTGTTGATACTGTTTTTGCAATAATTCCTTTTTATACAATCTCAAACGAAAGCAGATATCACAAATACGTTTGGCAGTTCCATTGTAGATAGCTTTTCCAGTGATAACTAATTCTTTCAGGAACGAAATATACGGTTTCGACTAGTAAATCAGTTAAGAAAAATTTCATTATTTACATAATTAACTAAAACTACAGTAATTAGTGTCTTGCAAACTAACCACCATGGTAAAAGCCATTTTAAACGAGTCTATCAAACAAATGTTTGCTGTCTGTTCATGTTTAGGCTTTAAAAATAACAATATCAACAACAGTAGAAACAGGGGGTCATGGTCCTAAGGCATGATTATCTTGGGTCAGAAAATCTGAAAAATTTATAGGTGTGTTCAATATACATTTATCTTTAATATTACATCAAAAATTAATTGGTTGCCACTGAATGTTTTCGTCCTCGACTGGCGCATGGAGGGCGTTGCAGCATATCACGCGCATTCTTTTTTACGTGAAACCTCTTAACTTATTCATATTATGTTTATATACGAAAAAAACACGCACTTGAAACTATGCTTCTATGTTTTCAAAAATTCAGCACTCTTGTTAGAAACATGATTTTCGGGCCTCTCAAAATGGCTAAAAACGGTTTTTTAAGACTACTGTAATTCCGAAAATATGACCTGAATTCATAAAGTGCAAAGCGCGAGGCATGCGTTGGTCTTTACCTCACACTATTCAGAAGTAAAATGTTGTGCTCACCGTTTAAAGTCCCGTATGAAAAATACTACAAGGAAAATCTTGCACGCCAGTTTGGCGCTCTGCGAAAAGAGATGATATGCTTCTCGTCAGGCGTGAGACACTGGCTCTTATCGCTACGCTGTTCCTACGCGTCGAAGGTTAAAATTCGACTCATCTTAAGAGGGTGTGGTACATAATTCAACGCTAAAAGCATTGATCTATAACTGTAGGTTTCTTGAAACCAATTTTTAAAAATAATCAATATCAATCCTAGACAATAGTTTTAGCCAACACCGAAAAAAAGTACTTATTAGTCACTGCAAAATATTTCGTTAAAATGGACCTTACGAAATTTTTTTGTGGTGACCACAAAAAATTTTGCTGTTCCCAATAAAGTTTTGCAGTGACTACAAAAAAATTTTGTAACCACAACAAAGAAATTTGGTAAGGTCCATTTTAACAAAATATTTTGCAGTGACTAATAAGCATTTTTTTCAGAGAACGTTTTAAACAAAATTAATTCCAGTGTTACGAACTTCTGAGGCATAATCTCTGACGCTGGGACCTCGTGCATTTAACTGCGGCGCAAGAGATCACAAAGTTGGCAAATACCATTATCTAGGATTGTCATTGAGTATTTTAGCCATATTGGCTTCGAAAAAAGTGAAGATATCAAATGATGTTTACAGCATTTATTTGTCTACCACGCACTCTTAACTGTGGACTCTAACGCGTAAAATACGTTCACCTTGGAGGCGGTGATATACATTTTTATCAGGGTATTCTCGACGCGTTCATAACGATGGCATGAGGTGAAAACGAAGTAGCAGAGTGGTGGAATGCTAGGGCAGGGAAAATAAAATAACTCTGAGAAAACCCACCTGCCAACAGTTACGTCAGCCACATGTTGTGAAAGTCGGGACGACCCCGCCGGAAATCGAGCCCGGACTACCATGGTGAGAAGAGAGTCGTCGGACCACTGCACGACTTTGCTCCCCATCTTCCTCGAGATACGGACGATAAGCAAGCGAACCTTCTCCCGGAGTATGTGCGGGGTGGTAAACAAGGAGTTATCGGCGTAATTAATAAACTTACTTTCCTCAATAAAGGAGCTAATTTAAAATAAATAAATAAATTTAACAAATGCTTCAAATGTTAACTTCCTACATATCACCTTCTAAAATGGAGAACATAGAACAATAAACATCACTACAGTCTAATTATTGATGATCAACTGTCAGAATATTAAATTTGGCTATAGTCAGTCCAGTCGAATATTTCTTGCAATATATTATATATTTGTTATTCATTAACACTGTAATTATCTTACAAAGTGACTAACATAAACTTTATCAAAATTTATGTTTGGGTATGTGAACAGTCCAATTAACAATTAATTTAGGTAATTCACACATTCCTATTTACTCTATTTCGTGAGTTTAATAGTTTAAATAGTTAAAGAGAGCAGGTATCTTAAAACTGTCACATAGTTTTATTGAAGACTAATTTTACATGTTACCTAACTTTTCAAAATAATAATTAAATATATAGTTTTAGCTAGTTATCCACTTGAATTAATTTTATGAGAGTAATTAGCCAAAATTATGAAACAAAAATAGCAATATAGTAGGAACTATTTTAACTTATTAATTTACAATATTTGCTTCATTGTACATTTGAAACCAAAACATTTTCGAAAACCAAGTGAATAGGAATCAGTGGTCTAAAATCCGCCTGTTAGCATCCGAAGTGTTACAAAATATATATTAACATCATGCCTGCTAAAATTACGGACCTACAGCAATACACACTACTGAAATAAAAAATTGGATTTTAACTAGAAACCAGAAAAATTCGCAGCTACTTTTAGGCTCAGGCTAAAATTCCAAAAACTAAGTTTGTCCCTCACAACTGACCCTTCAGTTATTTGACTCCTCCTGGAAGTCGCCGAGTAAATTACATTAAATCAACTTAAAGCGAGCCCATGTCACTGTGTCAGCGATCAGCTAATGAACAACTGCTGTCTGCTTGAGTAGGTGTATACAGGTTGAATGAAAAAAGAAAACACATACAAACGCTGGCAAACGATTCCTTAGGAAAAAATAAGACGTAAATCTAAGAACTATTTTTACCGAAATTTATTATTAAGGGAGACGTGCGCCCCCAAAAGTCGATTTTTGAAATGATTGAATCAAAATATTTCAGAAACTAATTGCCATTAAGCGACAAATAGGCGAATAGTGTTATGTATAATGGAAATCATTCATTTCGGGAAATGTGGTTGGAAATATGAACCCCCTTCGTTGTGGAAATGGGTGTGGCCACCGTGCGTTTGCATGAAACTAATTAACAAACACTTGCAAGAGATTTATTTCATGTATTTCTTAATAAGCACGTTAAAATTAACAAAAAAGTTCGTCTTGTCCGAACACTCTTAGTTGAACCGTTTGCGAGAATTTCCTGGCGACATTATTCAAAACATAAAGCGCGTTGCCTGGCAGGTAGGCAATCCACTACACACGAGACGTATTATGATGGAAGACAGACACGGCATTACTAACCTGTTATTTACCCATGTACACGACACTGAACACATTAAAATTACAGAGGGCGCAATCTGTGTTACAAAATGAAGTAAACGGGGTAGATTCTCAAATGTCTCATCTCGTATCACGTACACGTTTTTTTCATTAATTAAATTTATAACGTCCGTATTGGTCTGAAAATCACCAACAAATTCCACTCGCATTCTCCTTATTAAAAACTAAAACAAATCATACGTGTAACGTACCGTATACGAGGTTTCGTAAAGTTGTGTGCAACTTTGAAGTGTAAGCCTAAACCTGTGTTTATTGTGAACATTACAGACGATTATGTACAACCTCTACGAGTCCCGTCGCTGCCATCACAAGTTAACATAGTAGAACAAATAAGGGTTGCAACCCTGATGTTGCATAAACCTTTGTGATTCTGATTCCTAATTGGTTATCGATTTTTGGTCAGCACGCTAACTATACATAAGTAAATCTCGTAAGCTTAATTTTTCCTTCGACAACTTAGGCTGAAGTTAGCAGACACAACACATAATATAGTAAAATTAAAAATAAACAAATAAAATGAAATAAAATTCGTTACCGCAAGGATGTACACGTTAGCATTTAATCCCCTAAAAAAACAGCTAGTTAAAATTTATTTATTACTAATACCAACAGAAAATACCAATAGGCTGCTAGGAGAATTATATGCCTTTGTTTACTTTATGTATGGAACAATAAATGAGTAGCTAAAGATGTACTTGTCAAAGAACAATTCCAACACTCCACCAACAAAATTACAAAATACATAAAAAGAAAAACCCCATATTGGCTATAACTAATGCAAACGTCTGCAATAGCGATGCTGTTCGAACAAACCAAACTAAACAGAGACTCATAATACAATTTATCAGATGAATTGAACGCCTTTTATATAACCGAATGCGCGGTATCTCTACCAACAGTCCGTGAAATGTTCTAGCTGTTAAGAAAAATATGTGTTTACGAGAAGTTGTTCAAGCACCTCTTTCCTAGGCTTTAAGATTCCTAACGTCCCGCAATTTTCACGCGATATACAATTTCTTATGCGCAACGGCAGTTTATACATGGGTTTAGCATACATACACATCGCCGTCTTTACAGATTTAAACGTTTGTTTCTTTCTTCTAACGAGATATCCATATTTATCCAGAAGTACTAATTCGTTACGCGTGATCACTTGCGCCGCAGTTATGCACGAGGTTCCGGCGTCAGAGATTGTGTCTCAGAGGTTCGTAACACTGGAAACCATTTTGTTTAAAACATTTGCTAAAACTATTGTCTAGGATTGCTATTGTTTAACTTTCGCAAATTGGCTTCAAGAAACCTGCAGTTATAGATGCATGCTTTTAGCGTTGAATTATGCACCACGCCCATGGCCAGGCCGACGAGCAGTGTGCAGAGCTATGACTCTAGACATTATTCAAAAACTGTTCTTCGCACATTAGTGATGTTGTTTTAGTAATATCATTTAAAGAATGTTGCATGTGTGTATGCACATTTCAAGTTATCACTACTAATTACAGCGTATCTTCCATCGTGGTCTTTTTTCAAGTGGGTAAAACTTGCCGCAGAATGTTTTGAAAGGTGTAGGCTTGTACAATACACCTTTGTCTTACACAATAATGTCTCATACAGGCGCGTTGTCGGCGAGAAGACAGCATGCCAGTTTGTGACTTGCGCCTAGAGGCTAGGTAGAGGTTTGATACGCATGCTGCCTTGTCCTTGCCACGTCCGCACTTCTAGGCCTTGGACGCGCGTAACACGTTCACCCAGATGTTAATTAGCTGCAGGAATTTCCAAATGCTTGTCGCCTTGCTTCGGTATCTAGCCGCTTGGATGATATTGCGCGGAACCATCAGAAATCTGGAACAATTTTGTTGTTCGACATGTCTGCAGTTCACGCAGGAAGGGGCAGGTATTTTAACAAGTTGGGAGGAAGCGGAACACTTTTTCTTTCGGCTCAAATGTATTGCTTAAGTGCATCAGACGAATTAATATAAATCGTCTGTGGGAAAAATTAGTCTTTATAAAATATATACTACGAACCAAGGAGATAGGCAACATTACTAGTTTCTACACTTTGATACATTTAATACTTTATTTTCTGAGGGGTGCGAGTATTGCTCAAATATATCACGTAATTATTATTTAAAATTGCATATTACTTAGAACGTTAAAACATTGAAAACGCACATTTACTATATTGTTTATTTCCCATTTACGTCCTAAACCTTACTATACCTCGAATCATCGCTAACTGTGCTCAGGTGGGGGATACACACGAACGCTATATTCTTATCTGATGGAAATAATGTCAGCCATCATTGTTTTCTAGAAAATTAGTTTTCATAAAACCGGCAGTGAAACTCGTATCCAACGGAAAATTAATCGTGACGAAACGTCCTGTCCAACTCCCACTGTCACAAACCCCGGAAAATATCTCTTATACTTCTGCACATCAACATCCCGCTCTTCATAGCTCCCAGCAGACTGTCGCGGTACACTCTAAAAAAATAGTTAGTAAATTTGCCACACGTGCGTATAGGAACGATAAGAAAGTAGTTATGGTAGAATTGTTTCACAGACATTCATGGTAGCACTCCTAAACTTTTAATAAAACAGTCAAATGTTTACTAAAGTTATCAGACTTGTATTGTAACAAGTGTAAATAATTGCATATTTACAAGACGGAATAGGCTAATGGTAACCGTCCCATACTCCATTTAGGTAAATTACTTCCTAAACGGCAGGGTCACTCGTCTGGTTAGAACTACTCCACGTTTATCAGAGGTTTGTAACATAAACTTATGACCAAATACTTTAGTGCGAATAGCGTGCTATAGCACTTGAAACCTTTGTAGATGATTTTGTAAAAAAAGCATTATGTATATACTAGCTGGCCGGCTGCGGCTTTGCCCGCGTGAAATTATGTAATGTAAACAGTAACTCTTAGATAAAATATGTGATGAAGGCATTTAACATCTATAGCGTACTCAATAACAGTGAACTATAAATTGTCTCAGTTCACTGCAAAGAGCGCGCGCAAAATGCTCGTATGATGTCATAGTAATTCCTATCGCAAAGTCTTGCATGGGATACGAACCTGTAACCCCACCTCTCCCACACCACAAACTTTATACAATACTTGAGTGAGTGCTTAAAGGCAGGCGGTGATAATTCTTTCGTATGTACAGGCTACAATCCAAAGAGGTTTTATTTATTAGTAGGTTGGCAAAAAGAAACAACTGTTGAATTATTTCTCCATATTCATTCTCTTTTTTCGGGAGACTGTAAAAATTAAATGTTACTGCTTTTCACATAGTTAATTTTCAAATTTCGTAAAATCCTGAATTTGATTTGTAGATATTTACATAAGCTTCATTCATAAATAAAATCATCTCGATAAATCAACGGGTATAAGCGGTACAGATGATTATTTGAAAACACATTTTATTTTTAACAGCTTTCAAGGATGAATTTTAAAAAAATCTTGAAAATACTTTTTTGATATATACTTAAGATTTATTTTGAAGCAAAATCTATTTGAATATTATTTCCACTGGTTTAGGAGATAAGTGGGCTTAGTTAAAAACACGTTTTATTTTTACGAGCTTTCAAGGACGAATTTCTAAAATCTCTCTAAAAAAAAAATAGTTAACAGTTTTGCATGCTTATGAAACATTTTCTCGTTTGGATTCATAAAAGCAACACAAAAGCATACATTCAGACGAAGTCGAAACGCAAGAATATGCGTGTAACAATTTTATTAGTTTTATATTTAAATGGAGAATAATGTAAATGTCTTTCGGGACTGTTTGTTCATTGATCTTTAGTGAAGGAACTTTCACTACGCACGTCTTGAAATTATTTGAGAAAGTACACTTTAATATCTTTTAAAGTTCTGGTTCACTGTATTTGGGCAAAACAAGAAAGATTAAAAAATAGCTTTGAAATTTAAAACATTCAAGTACTGTGGAAGAAAAATGTTCCATTCTCAGGCAATAATGTCTAACGATAATATTGGTGCAACCTGACTAAAGGCACTTCTCATGAAGTGGTGTAATGTTAATAAAGACAACACTATCACGCACATCATATGCTTCATTACCTGTACTTACAAGCCATTAAACTGGTAATCAACCATCCACACAGCGCTTCTGTGCTTACTAGTGCTATTTTATGTTATATTAATGGTCATTCACGCATCACATTTGGCTCTCACGTGTGCGTGCAGTAAATTACAGCTGCCATATTTAATTAGGGTAAACGCTGCCTAAAACATGCTACTGACAATTCTTAATGTTTTGGAATCGGCTCTACTTGAGTACATAATTTCAAGCTGGGAAGTATTGTCAGGAAGGGAAAATTACATACATGGAAGGCAAACCTGAAACAGCAATACCGACACAAAAACGAAACTATGGTTGAAAATGTCATTAGTATTAGCCAAAGAATTGGGGTTTGAATCCAATAGCCGCTAATTGGAAGAGCTTTTGGCTTCACGTTGCCAAAGGGCTAAACAATTTTACTCCACGAGCAGCGGAATATTCCAAGGGTAGAAACAGTGCTGTGTACTTAAAACCACCTATTCTGGTACCGTAATTATGTAAATATTTGGAAGTACATTCGGTTATCTTTCATATGCATGAACAGGTGCAAACGAAAATGCTGCACACAAATCATTCTTAGTGGTTTCTCACTGGCCTGGCGTTTTAGATCACACAGTAAAAATGTTGTTTTATATTTAAATATTATATTTGCGATGGATAAGTGCCGAGTTTTATAACTGCTGAACATTCAACTTGTTTATTTATTTTACGTGCATATATTTATTTTTCTCACCCCCATTACAGGAAAGATAAAGAAATCGGTTTTAATCCCTGAATAAATCCTCTTTACAACTGATACATTTCCACTGCGCGGAAGTATACTAGGTCTTCATAGCTAATACAAGATTTCGTTAAAAATTAGTTCTGACAAATAGTAAAATCTAACAACTCTGTGGAGATCACTCCATCGACAGGGACACCTCGCTACAACTAACAGCAGAAAGAAATGTTATTACTAGCTGCGCAAATCTGCATGTGAATATTCGCCTTCAAATTGCAATATCTGTGTTTTAAATTGTCAACGTTAAAATGACTGTGGGTGTTATTAGCTTCCTCTTCCTAATATTGGCTGTTCACATTCGTTAATACGTCTTTGCGCATGCACAGACTTCCTTTCAGCTCTTTCCCCAATACCCTGTAACAATTAGTTTACTATTAGGTAATGTTAGTTTGTATTCATTTAAAATATAAGCACATGCAATAGTCTGTTCCAAGGCCGGTTTTGTTAGGTTAAGAAACAATAACAATTCATACGCGGCGCTGCTAAGTGACTCGCGTCTGGGCAGAAAGGACTAGCCAATAGGGAGAGGATCAGATCCCACAGCCACCTCAACGTCACCACTCTGGTAGAATTTTGAACTATTATGCAAATCAGTATCCATACGAACAGAAGATAAAAACAAAGTCCATGTTACATCCTACTTTTAACTGTGCAGACCGTAGAACACTATATTAACTTTATTTTAAATGTTTGATATACACATACGTGTATATACAGGATGAGACAGGATGGAGTGTGTTAATTTCGCGTGGTGTTAGCTCATAAAAACTACGTTGAAAATGTGTTTGCGTTTTGACCCCTAAGTGAATACAAAGAGAGTAATGCTACCCATAAAATAAACTTACGATAACAGTTTCATTAAAATTTCAATGACTACTTCATATTAAAAAACTTAACATGGAACAACTACTTCATTATAAGTAATTTGATCTGATAATATTATTGGCTCATCACTGTTCAAATAGGGAATTTTTTTGCCTACATATTTGGAACACTTTACTGTAATTCATGTTGTATTACAGAACATTTAACAGGCGGGGAAGATTAATAAATAAGGTCGTCTTGTCGAACAACCTACACATTAGTTTAAATATGTAAACCGAGTACGTTATCAGATAGCTGAGTAAAACTTCAACAAGGAAAACTAATTTTAATCAGTTATGGATATACTGCAGCACGATTTTTTTTAAAAGTTAGATCCGTGTGAAAGATTAATAGGATTTTAACTCCGCACATGTACAGAGACTACACAGAAATTAGAGTGGGCCAGAAAATAGTCCACATTCATAGAAATAACGCGTCTGAGCTATTAAACAGCAAAGCTATCAAAAAGGCACCATTTCTGTATATTTCAACTGAACCACTTTCGTACCAGTTAGTTAAAGCACGTGCTGGACTTCACTACGCACTTTCCGTAAATAAAAATTAAGGACCCTCGCTTAGAGTCACGTGGAAAAAAGCCAACGGCTAAAACATTGCATACCCCTTTCACGCCCCGTGCCTAATGGCGATATGCTTGTCGACACACGAACCAGTCTAGACCTTATCGTCTGCCTATTTCTGTACCTGAAACTCGGTATCAAACGCCTGTTGTATAGGTCTCTTAATCAAAGGATGTTATGCATATACGTTTAAATTAATTAAAGAAAAATCTTCATCTAGGCCTACGTCTTACTCAGCGTGACAAAAACCTCTTCTGAAGTTTCCTCGACAGGCATGGCGACGAAGACCATTAATCTGCCACATGCACGTCCATAGGCGCACATTGCATACATTTTCTGTGGAGTTGAGGTTGACCTTAAAAGGGAGAAGGGGAGAGCATACAATAAATAATAATTTTAATTAATGTGCTTATGAAGATATCAGAAATGATTCTGTATGAAACACAAATATTCATGTCTACATCTAGGTCAAAGGGCTGCAAGTGCCCATTTTTTCTTCGATTTATAGGTAGACGTATCGATGGCCTAGTTCAAACAGGAAACAACTCAAAATTCCCAGTTTTGAGTAAAATGCATGTCGAATGATTACTGCTTCGGCGATAAACCTGTTAATTACCATACTTGGTGGCGGTAATTTGAATCAAAAGTACACAGGCAACTATTAAAAGTGTTTAAAATGTGTAAAGTCTGCCTTTGCTGAAACTATTACACTTTAAAATAAAAGAATACAATTTATAGCTCTTCAGTAGCAATCAGAATAAGGTGCCATGTAATTAAAACAATGCATTTGTTTGATTAGAATGCACTACTGTCTATGTGTTGGCGAGCTAAACCCAAAAATGAAATTTATTTATCAGTTTACTCTATTGAACTGGGATATCGATACATTAAAAGTCTTAATTTTTGGGAGGAGAGTGTGGAAGGCACACACACCCTCGTGTATTCCTTTCCTTCGCCTTCTCGAGGCTTCGCTCACGTGCACGAGCAAACGTTTTGGAACAGCTGCGGCGCGCGAAGTTTCCACGCTCTCGCGTAAGCAAACGAGAACGCAATGCAAGCTGCACGTGCGGTCGTAAACCTTGACTTGAAGCAGGCCTAGCGATGGTCGTCCGTCAACCCCCTCCCAACACAGAGCGCAGCGGGGTCGAACGCGTCCGTCTGCCTCGGGAACAGTTTCGCCCCTTCTCCTCGCCTGTTCTGATGGATGGCCGCCCAGTTCGGACACAGCCTCGCCCCGGGGCAGGACCGACCGACGACGTGCCTCCGCCCGCCTCACGACACTCCCGACCAGTGTTCTTCCCACGCGCGCGAGAGCGCACTTCCCCCCTCGGCCGCGGACAACGTACACCAGCCCGCGTGGAAACTGAGCGCTCGTCGCTTCGAACACAGGCACGATTACAGCGGCGGCATGAGCATAAGATTCTCGGTTTTAGACAGAATAATATTTTTAAATCCAGACGAGAGCCTATAGCGTAAAATAGTTTGTAACGTTGTTGCTAAATGTAACGTAATTTTTCGAAACAAACGCATAAAATGTTTAGCTAATTTATAACATTAACGTGAAATTTAGTTAGTAAATTAATTAGCTACCCCATCCGGTATTTTGTCTAGATAAAATAAGACTAACCATTTAAAACCAGTTATAACAGAAATATAAATCGACTTTACAATATCAGCTCCCATAAAGTTAAAAAAAAAAAAAAAAAAAAAAAAAAAAAAAAAAAATCATTCCAAGGCCTTAATGCGCCCGCCTGTTTAGCGTGTGTTTGTGTGAGTGAGGCACGGCGCCAAAGGCGAAGTTGACTGGCTCATCTGGTGCGGTATCGCCTTTACCGCAAGACACTGAAACGGCGTGCTGTGGTATCGTAGAATGCCTGACTGACATTCAGTGGTGACCCTATATTTTTATTGGTGGAAAGTTTTAAGTGAACTCCAATACACATTTCTATCGTAGTTTCAACCGAACCCCACAAGTAGCTGTTTAAATATAATAGATTGGAAAAGCCGTTTCTAGCCATTTTGAGAGACTCCGAAATGATCTTTCTAATTAACGTGATATTTTGCAAGTAACATTCGTCATCGTTCATGTGTTTGTTTTTTTCGTAAATTCACAAATTAGAAACTAGCTGAAAAGTATATTAGAAAAAAAAAAGAGTTTTTGCTAGCACATTGCAGCGGTGTTTACAAGGTAGCCAGGTGACCACCCTATAGGGTATAGTAAGGTACGATGTAGAGTGGACGATTGGAATACTCAAACGTCAATAAAATATGAATTACTCATCAAAATTCAATAAGAATTTTTTGCCGAGTAGATATTTTATCAGCGGGCGTTTATTTATATAGTACTACGCGGTAGTATGTTTTACTTCCGAGTAAAAAATTAATAACGGTTTTTAGAAAAATAAGGACGCGAAACCTTAAAATCTACAAAAATGGGAAACTGTAATTTTAAAATTTTTAATATGATATACAAGCTTCTATAATAACAGAATTTAAAAAATTCTCGCGTTTTGATTTGAAAATATTTTTACTATTCGAAAATCTCTGCGCGAGAGGTTTACGGATGTGCAGACCAGGATATATTTCACCTATCACAACACCTACATATTTAACACTACCAGGTAAATTTATGAATGTGTCATTGAGTACTATGTAAGTAACTGCAGTTTATTAACAGCAGGACCTAAAAAGGAAAAACCAATCATGAACTTCTACACTGTTTTAGTGGGTTTATTTTTATACTGTTCTGTTTCAAACTGATATTATTGTGGGTTTTTATAAGGGGTTAAGAGCAATTATTATATTATTGGGGGGGGGGGAGGGAGGAGATTTCACTCTAATGGTAGCTACGCCGTGGGTTTATTTAGATGTTATTTAGGGTTAAACGACTTTAAGACAGTTATACTACAATGGCAGGTACTCGGAATACAAAACGGTTACAAGTATTATAGGTACTAATTTAGGAGTGGAGCACAATATTACTGATTAATAATATATTATGTTAAGTTAAGGATTGCTGCCACATAATTAAATCTGAAGACCTTACCGAAAGCTGGATTGATGATAGGAGATGGCATCGACGTACCAGCACGCCCCCGCCGGGACTCGACCCACGAGCCCCGGAGGAGAACTGGACTGCTGTTGATCGGATGAGTGCTGACGGACGACAGACCTCGTTTACTTGGTAACAAGACGTTATATTGGCGTGCTTGTCCTCATTATTGCGCCACTACGAGGGGTGTGAGGTGAGTTGTTGTCTTCCGTGGTTTCCCAACGCTGACCTAACTACAGCCAGAACCTCTCTCGCTGTCCAGCTTGCCAGGCAATATCATAACAGTTCGCTTCGAACAAATTACAAACCACTTCAATACCAGAATTATTTTGTTCAAAGTTGATGTAATTTAATTTTGAGAACAAGATGGGTATATCTGGAAAATATCGGTTCACATATTTTACCTGCGAAAAACATTTTGAGAGATTATTTATAAATAATGAAAACAGTAGAGGTCCCAAAACCGAACCTTGAGGTACTAATTCGACAACAGCGCCCTATTGAGATCTTCCGTGCTAAATACAATTCATTAAGCATGCCACATACGATTCGATCCACTCGACAACTCTTAAAACAGAGGGCGTTTTACTGTGTGTAACTTTTATGGAATTTCGTAAAACATGTATGTAAAATCCTTGTCTTAGAGGTGTGGTTTTGGTGCAAGTTTTTAGTTTCTTTGCTATTTTTCCCCCATTAAGGCCATGCTCTCATGTTAAAACTAGAGCAGATATCAAAAATCAGTTTGGGAGTTGGTTTTAAAATTGTCTTCTCCATTTTGGCTGTGGTTCTTTTCAAGGCTGTAAATACTTTGGCTTTAGCTGATTATGTAATTAACGAAATTCTGGTTCATAGACTTTTAAGACGAAACCATAATTTCTTGTTTTGAAAAAAAAAAAAATTGCTATCCCGACAAAAATCATTTTAATCAAAACTGCCATACAGGCTCTCGCTTAGACTTAAAAAAACATTATTATTAAAACAGTAGAAACAAGAGTAGTTCTACGTTTAGAAGTGAACAAAGTGGGAAAATTTTCTAGACATCAGATACTGCAAATTTCCTGAGTAAATGTTTTACTTTAGTGACTCACTTCTATAGCTCAGTCTGTTTTACCGGAATCAGTAGTTCAAAGTTTCGATTTTGTAGTAGACATATCAGAAAGTTAACACAGTGGAAAAATGATTGCCACACACAAGTATTTTTATGTTCTTCTAGTAGTGCTTTTTTTCTGTAATGACATTAAGAAACGTGTAGGTATATCTCGCGGAATGTTAAGTGTTGATTGTGTACGACTCTGTCTCAAAATTAATTAGTTATTGCTTCGTATGTTGATATTTACAATGTGTTGTTATATTGACGAATACATTAAATATTGCCTCTGTCTAAGCTGCAAAACAACTTATCGACACTTATCAGTTTAATGTGTGTATGTATATGTATGTATACATATAATATATTATATATATGTATGTCTGAAAGTAAATTAATTCATATTAAACGTTGACTGAAATTGGAAACTGTATGTTCTACTTTATTTTTGTGAAATAAATTTTTGCTTTGTTGAGCGAAGTGCTGATGTAAAACATTTAAAATTTATAATTGATTTCATGATAATATCGTAGGGCTTATAGAAGTGGAATTACTTGACAAGGATGAAACATACTTAATACGGCAACTAACGGAATTTATTAAAAAAATTTCTTCTATCTCGTAAATCAGGAATTATTCGTGGATAAAATGAGAAAGGCACTTCCTCAAAGAGAAGTATATTGAGCATTCGACAAACTGACTTCTAAGTTAGCTTAACTGAAGTTATGCGTATTTTGATTTATGTTAATTCAATCCGCTTATATTTTAAACATGATGAAGTAAACAAAGGTTAAACAATCTCTTTAAACATATAAAACAAAACTGCCTCAAGTAGGGTGGCAAAACTGTCTGAATATTTGTAATTCTTAGTAAAATAATAATTTGGGCATTAGAAATTTACGGATCCTTGTTGTAGTTTTTAGATAATAATATAGATTATAAAATAGTTGCAAAATATATTTACAGAAACTTTGAGGAATTATACTACTTTCACAGTCATGAGAAAGCTGTATTTACTCAATATAGTTATTGGACTTCTTTTCCAGTTTTCAACTTTCCAAACCGTTCAATGGTGTTAATAAAACTTTCAGCAAATATTCGTAACGAAATAACTTTTTCATGACAGACTGACACCGCAGTGACTTTTACAGTAAATAACTGCAGTTAAAATTTTTTGTTTAATTTGACACATTAACACCTGAAATAAAAGTCTGCGCTTCATGACTGTCGGGTGCAGATGGTTACCGATTTTGTTGTGTATTTCGTATTTGTTTGTTTAGTTCGTTAAAATTGAACGTGATGTTCTTAAAGACATGCATGTGTTCATATCATACTTTCTTTTGCTTTTCTAGCTACCCTGTGACTCAAAAACTCCCAACCGTACTAAGGTACACACATGAACATTAGAAATTTGTTTTTTGTATGCTCTAATCACATTTAATATGCAGTATTACAGCGCGGCGTACAGAAATGTTGAATAAAAATACCAAATTTGTGTACGTTCTTAGATTATGACAGGTTTAAAACCCAGGGTTATTATTATTATTGGTTTATCGGCATTTGTAACGTAAAATAAATTTAAATATTTCTGTCTATAATAATACAGTAATTTGACTAAAGTAAATACATATTATAGGTCATTCGGGATAAAGTGAGCACTAAAAATTGAACCTATAATAATATCACTAGCCGTTACTACATTTAATTCAACATTAACTCTTGTTGCCTCACTGCTTTTGCGGTTAGCAGCGAAATTACGCAATATAGTTCCATGCATTTTAATATTTAAATACAACCATACTGAAACAAAAGCAACCGAAATCAACATAACTGTATTTTATGTAAATAATAAAAGTTTTTATTAAACTGTATAGATTCCTACTGACGTTACATTTTAGCTTACTCGCGCAAACATCAAGTGACGTGTTTCTTGTCGTTAGCCATTATGTGCGAAACGATATGATTTGACTGAAAATGGAACCTTAGTAGGGCTTGATTGAGTGCTCACTTTATCCCGAACAGCCTATAAGAGCCTTATTAATGCAGCATACGTTTAGAGAATAAATACGTGGAAAATTATTCTATACATTAAGTAAAAATAAGCGTAGAGAACACTGAAGAAACCAACGAAGATGATTAGGCATTGAAAATATTCATGTACAAATTTCGTACCTGAAATGTAGTTGACTGATGACGATTTTGCACAAATTCGGGACACAACACATCTAGCATTTAAAATGCTTGCGGTATTGAAACGTTGGCATTGGACCGCTATTTTGAATTTCGGTCAACGACGCAATACGTTCTGGTCATGGGCCCGGAACCTCGTCGCCACATTTCACGCGAACTGCAGTCCAGGGAAAGCGGTAATCTATGCTGTCCATTATGCAGTCAGGCCGTGCGGTTTTCGATTGTTACGACGCGACCGGGGAGTCTGCTCTCGCTGTCTGCGCCGCAGCGCAGGAAGCGAGGCGTAAATTATCTCGCCCGTGGGCCGGACAGGAGGGCGGATTGCTGAAGGGCTCACGTGTTGGATTGGGAAGGGGGGGGGGTATTAGGTCGAACATAAATATGGCGGGGTCATTTCCCGGTCCCACGCGCCAGGCGAGAAATGCGAAAGCCAAATGTTGACCCTAGCGACAGGTGAGCGTAGCGCAGCGAATAATGTGCCAGAAAGTGCACCGTGGCAGGAAATGTCGCACTCATTTGTTATCCCCACACCTCGCTCCTTTTCCTAAATCATGTCAGTTTGCTGTGAGAGCAGTGCGGTGGAGCAGCGTGCGCGATAGGTTTCAGAACAGTACTTTGAAAACAGCATGGCTTGATAGCTCTTTTTCAACGTCATCGAAGTGAGCAGGTAAATAGGCGGTTGGGCGCATAAGTAGGTACACATGTAGGTGGTAAATTGGATGGATAAATAAGTGGGTGGATAAGTAGGTGGGTGGATATGAGAATTAATAAGTGAGTATGGTGTGGTTAGGTAAGTAGTTCAGTAGATTGAGTGGGTAAGTAGATAAGTAGGTGGGTGTATAAATAGGAGGAAGGATAAATAGGTGGGTATGAGTGTGGGTTGTTAGGCAGGTGTGTAAGTAGGTAGACGGATAAGGTAGGTAGTAATAAGGGTAGGTATGAGGGCAGGTGAGTACGTAGGTGGGTTTGTGGTTGGGTGAGAAGGTAAGTAGGTTGACTGATAAGGCGGGATGGTAATAAAATGGGTAGGAGTGTACGTGTGTAGGTAGTTGAAGTATTATGTCTTAACAGCGACATAATTTGACAAATTTTCTTAGAGACTATTAAGATGTTTTGCCTGTTCCATCGACGGAAATTATCACTCACACAAAATAGATATGATATTTGAAAGAACTGTGCAATGAGAGTGCATGACTGGATTTATTTGCTTGGACATACTCCATTGCGATGGAGTATCTCCAAGCAAATAAATCCAGTCAAAATAGATATATCCTCGTTACTGGCTAACCTTTAAGGAAAAATACTTAGTTCAAGGTACGAACGATTTTCGACCAAATTATAACAAACTATGTGTATCATTTGCTTTTTGATAATCTCAAATTATATTTATGTCGCTGGGTATAGTTAAGTGCAGTTGCAATAAATTGTCTCCATATTATAATACGTTAGTAGCATAAAATTGTTTATACACCAGTATTTGTATTTTTGTTGCACATTCTGCACAAATACATATTGTTAAGTGTTAAGTTGCTTTATGAATAAATGAATTTATAATTGAAATCGTACAACTTTCCTCCAGTAATCAATGTAAAATTCAAATTCTTAAAGTGTTGGCTTGTGAGTTAGCTACACTTAGCGTTTACCAGGAAAATCAGTTGGTATAAACTCAAAAGCTATTTTATTAGTGGAGAATTTATTGAGAATACAACGTAGAAAAACATCTTGCAGAAAATATAATTTTCGATACAACCGGAAGCAATATTTTTCTATTCTTTGTAGCGTTAATTCAACTCATAATTTAGCTGAATAACATAAATTAATTTTTTTTATGTAGAATGCATTCACGGGTTAAAATACACGTCTTAAAATCAGATACATATATATTTCTGTAACGGTATTTATTCTAACGGAAGAACTATTTGAAATATTTACACAGTGACGAATATAGTTTTCTTTGCTGGCCACTAGTTTATTAGTTTTTAATTCATCAGACACTTTGTAGACTGTTCAGTAACAACGTATTTATATTTCTGAAAATCTCACAGTGCCATTAAATATATAATTAGATACTGGTGTGTAGGACGGATGCACAAAGAAATGAAACATGAATGTTGACAGGGCTGTCGAAATTTCTCAACCATAAACAATCTAAACACTGGACACGTTGCAACATTCCGGCCTTACAGATACACTAACCATTTCGAGGACTTATCTTCGTATTTGCCTTACTTTTTCAACAGTATCTTAAAAAACTTCCGGCGGAGTTGTTTAAATACAGGTTGAATATAAAATAATAACCCAATTTTAAATGCCTTTAAAAGAGTTGTGCAATGTGAGCAAATAGGCCTACTGTGGAGACCAATACCGGACAGCTCTATGCTTATAACAAAGAGAAATATGCGAAAAATAACCTAGCGGCATGAGGTGGAACTACTGAATAAATTATTGTTATTACTTTTCTTTTAACAAGAAAGGTTCTATTTTTGTTTTGCGCACTACTGTTTATATTTTAGTTATTTATTTTCGGCTTGAGACGACTTGTCTCGTGTTTCCTCTCTACTTCGACGTAATAAATTTACGTTGCTTCACCTACCTGTTCTGAAGACATCTTGGACGAGCACTGTTTAACCGGCCAGCTGTCTCCCGGCGGGGCGATATGCGTCCGTCCAGAGTCAGCACCACAGACAAAATGCCAGAGTATTACTACGAACGTTTGGCTGACAAGCCTGCCGCTTGGAGCGCTGCCTGCACGGCATCTCGGAAGTTGAAACCTAAATATTTCCTCATACCGGAAGTACTTTTGTGGACTTTATAAATTCTATTTTGATTCCACTATTACGACAATTTGAAATGAGCATTTGTTATTGGTTCAGACATTTTTTGTAACTGTGTAATGTGCGAGGAGTGGGGTTAGCCCACAGTATAAAGTCTAGGGGAGTAGCTTCAATTGACAAGAAGCTACTCCTGGACTATCCGGTCGTAAGTAGAGTTTAAATTACTCTAAGTAGCCATGCTAAAAGTTTAAAGGTTAGGGAATTCGTTTCACATGGAGACTAACTCCTTCAAGAAAATACTCTGAAACTTGCAATAATTATAAAAATTTTTTGTCTGAATGCTTTGGAGACATTGTGTTTTTAAAAGAATGTATAATGGCCATAATGTGGCACTGTTTAACTTGGCATTTAAAACAAATATAATTATTGTAAAGAAAGGAAAGTTATAGTATGGCAGTTTGTTTTATGCCAAATTTAAAAGATATTTAATAAAATTTATATTTTTGGTAAAAATATATGTTATTGCACAATCCCTCGTCATTACCAAAATCAATACACTTTATTATATATATATATATTTTTTTTTTTTGTAAACATATTTAGCTTTCTGGTGGGTTGTTTTAATGGGGAAAACAACACCAGAGCGTTGCAGGCTGTAGCAACAAATACATTGTTATTCGCTGAGAAAGAAATTTTATCCACAGTCGGCAGCGTAAATCTTCAGTTAATAAAATGTAGTACTCTGTTATCTGTTGGCTAGGGTTGTAGGGTTGGAACAGCAGTCAGTGTTCTCCTAGAATTTCACAAGCTATCCGGTATTGGTTTGTAGTGTATTTGATGGGAGTGCACAGTCGAACTCGTGTTCTCGTACCCTGCGTGTCTTTACCTGAATACAGGAACAGATTACAGTTTCTGAAACATTGTTTTTCTGTTCGCGTCTGGAAAAGTAGGCCTACTGTGTTTTATTTCGTCCCATCTTTGTGTCGTATTTTCGTGGTTGATATATTTAATCTCTCTGTCCATTTGCCAAAGCAGGTCTCAAATCTGTGCTGTCTGCCTTGGCGGCGTTTGGATTTCTTCTTTCTTATTTTATAATTTGGCTCTCTTTTTTTTTTTTAATACAACCCGATTCCCTGTAGGCCTATGGAATTTAATGCTGTGTATGTATCCTGCTGACTCTGCTTATTTACGTTTTCTTATTCAATTTAGTTTACTTTGGCAGGCATATACATCACAATGGAGTTTTTCCAGAGAAGTATATCCAGTTTAAATATTTATTACAACAAAAAAATGCTCCAATATAAGTGAAATAAATCGGAAGAACTTAAAGATTATCTTTGCCTATTTTCATATATGTTTAACGTGGCCACCATAAACAGCGCACGAACGACATCTGCGCGATACTCAGATCGTCAATGTTAGCCGGCAATGGTGGAAGAAATACGTGATCATTTATATACTACCACAGAGCCTATAGCAAGAGGTAAGATCTGTTCTTATGGGAGGCTGAAGAGCCTGCTCGCCAGCTGCCCTGCGACCAATACAACGTTTCGGCAACGTTGCCTCACGTTATCCGCAAACAGCTAAGTGTTGACTTACAAAGGACAAAGATAAAAATGTTACATCTGCGGAACGACTGCACTACGATCCTGTATCCTGGAAAAACTATGACCTAACAGGAAAATATAACACTGAATAGAAGCGCTGCTTTTTGTGTACAATGCCATCACTCAAGGATAGTTGGTTTAATTTTTCATCGGGTGTATTGCACACTTTCTCGCGCGCAGATAAACATATAAGGTTGATGCATTACTAAATTTGAGTCGAAGTGCATCCCAAATATTCCTACGCACAAGAATGCAATGACTGGCCAGAACATCGGCAGCTCTTCCTGGGCAATGATCTGGCACTCTTATCTTTGCATGGTTCCATTTGTATCAGAACTAAGAAAATTAAACATGTCGAATTAAAACATGATTACAACTACCGCCTTAAGAACTCGTCAAACTAAAATAAGAATTACAGTTCCCATTCTAATTAAGAACACTAAGATCTCTGAGAAATGGTTAGTACCATTTGAAGTTTTACCGCTTCCCTGAAGTTGTAGGCACCTTTGGAGGGTTCGGTGCATTTTTGAAGTTTGGTCAGCTTCTTACTGAGTGTAGTCAAAGATTTTCTGATGGGTGGTATTAGTCTTTCTGAAGCGCGACCAGCATCATTCTGAAGCATGGCCAGTGCCATCCTAACATGTGTCCAGCGTCATTCTGACATTTGTCCAGCGTCATTCCAGCGTCATTCTGACATGTGACCAGCTCCATTCTGACATGTGACCAGCTTCATTCTGACATTTGTCCAGCGTCATTCTGACATGTGTCCAGCGTCATTCTGACATGTGTCCAGCGTCATTCTGACATGTGACCAGCTCCATTCTGACATGTGTCCAGCGTCATTCTGACATGTGACCAGCTCCATTCTGACATTTGTCCAGCGTCATTCTGACATGTG
>PNEQ01015287.1:0-27599 GCA_003012365.1 Medauroidea extradentata
CATGGAATGACAGAGCAGAAAATTCTAGAATTCGAGAAGGGGGTGTTGGTCTGGGGAGCCATGGAATGACAGAGTAGAAAATTCTAGAAAATGTGATGCAATCCAAGATGGCGACCGGAAGTAGATGACGACCGGAAGTGATGCAATCCAAGATGGCGGCTGCAAAAGGTCAAGGTCATCCAAGATGGCGGACTGGATCCAAGATGGCCGCCGTGTGTCCCCCGGTCCCCCACCCCACACCCTTGTCCCCGGACATACATTTTACATCTACTCACGTTATTATTTATAAACTAATTAGCTGTTTCTTTCACATCCTAATTTACGAATTCTACTTTAATATTTATTTTGTTTTAGGGTTGATTTATTTAGAAAATACGAAATTTATTTCTAAATTTTAAAAAATTATTTGCTACATACAAAATAACACTACGGGCTTTTAAGTTATGTTATTACTGTTTTAATGGATATTTATATGTTTTTCAGCCTACAAGCGGAGTATAAAACGTAGGTGAACAGCAGTCGACGAATTTACGGAGGTATTTGGGAATTTTGGATGCTACTTCACGTCAGTAAATTTTACACCCTAAATCCCCAAATATTTACTTCACTAACCTGGGCACGTAGTTGATTTAGTAACCTAAATAGTCGTTTCGGACACGGCCTCCGAGTTGAACTAAAAGTTCTACTCCAGGTTAGAAAGATCAATGTTATAAGTTTGCCACAGAGAAAGTTTCTGCCGCTTGAGCGCTGGTATCGTTAGTGCACCAAACTGACCAATCACGAAGCATTCCTGAATTTTAAGTTGCATTAAGTTGATAATTTGAAATGTGAAATCGGTTTCTTTTCACTTTAAAATTAAGTTAAAAAACTTTTATCATTTCCAAGTTTATTTAAACTTCATTTCATTGCGGTTTCGTATTTGTCTGGTACATTAACGATTGAAGTGAAACTAGTGGCAGAAATTTTCCCTGTGCCAGGCTCTCCCATAAGAAAACGTATTTTTTTCTCTAACCTGTAGTAGAATTAACCTAAGTTGAACTGAACACTTCGTATGTACAATGTCGCAGAAAAAAGTTGGCGATATTCAAAGTAAAATACAAGTCTACGTAATACCTTTAATGAAAGACGCTTAAGTCAGATCATTAGTTTAAAGAGATCAGATAAAGAGTAAGTACATGAAGATAGATTTAACATTTGCGGACAGTTAGCAAGTTCGATTAATTCTTTCACTTTAGAAATGAACATGATAAGAAAATAAAGCTATACACACAAATTAATAGTATTTTTTTGTGATTATTTTTACAATTTCAAAAAAATTGCAAGTTTTTTTTATTTTAATGGTACATTAGATTAACTTAATTGTGATCTTTGAAAGAACTGTGCAATGGGAGTGCATGACTGGATTTACTTGCTTGGACATACTCCATTGCGAAATAAATGACTGTCAAAAGAAAACTAAAAATAGGACTAGAAAAAAATATCAATAAGCAGAGTATGATTTAGTCATCAGGATACATACACAACATGAAATTCCAAAACTGGAATCTTAATTGTGTTTATTTTAATGTCTTTGTATATTTAATTATAACGTAGTATGAATATATATATATATATATTTTTTTTTTTAATAATTTTTGTAGGAGTTGCTATACTGTTCAAACCATACTATTTGAACTACGTACAACATTCTTTACACCTAAAGTGCTCTGGTTTGTATAACTCCGAAACGTATTTTCACTGTCTAGGTTATATACGTTTTATGATGTTTATCATTCAACAATCTTCATACGAATGGCTTCAAGAATTGTCTGAATATGTCATTGGTAAAAATGAGTTATATTTTGAAGTAAGAGTTCCCTCCCTCTATTTTACTCTAAACTGCATATTGCCACTGGTTTAGCACACATAAATATTTTTCTCATTTGCAACATGATTAACGAATTTTGTACATTGATATTTTCAGTGATTTCCTTTTCGGCCTTCATTGAAGATGAAAGATATCATTTTAAATGCTACCAAAATAACGCACCTATAGTAATCATTTCTACTAAAATTTAACGTGTTAAATTCATACAGCTCTTTATTACTTAACCTATAAATTGTGTTACAGCAAAATTTTAATGGTTTTTAGTAGAGTTATGATTACTTTACAAAAAATCGGTAATTATGCATTAAAGTGGTCATTTGGAAATAAGAACTGTAGAGACGTAGAATATATGGGAAAAATAATCCTCATACCTTCCTTAGTAACACACTAAAGGCGCGATGTCATCACAAGACGGGAAACATTTTATTCGGGGTCCGAAGTTACCGTTTTTCGCTAATTTGGCGAAGTGCGAAACGTCAACAAGCCAGAGTGAATAGTAGTGTAGAGGTCGTCGCTATGCTTCGTTAGAGTCAATTCAACAACAGCGCATGCACGTACATACTGCTCGACAAACATTTGTGTGTCCGCAGAAAATATGTGAACTACAGAGTACAGTTGTCTCCCCCTCTGACACACTAACTTGTCACTTGTACTTCGGAAACTGGTAACATTATGAGTCATACGTAATTATAAGTATATACATTAATGAACGTAATTTATATTGTTTCGTTTCGCTCAAAAGCTTTGTATTTGTACTTTTATCGCACAATTTCCCTCGTAGTCAGTGACCTACGCACTAGGCCGGAACTTGTGTATCCTATGTTAAATAGGTCATTTAATTCAATTGCAACATTAAATTATGTAATTTGCTATTGTTTTCAGGTACAGAACTGCTAGAAAATTCCGTTTTACCCCCAAATTCCCCTGATATTCATGGACCTCCCACTATTTTTACAAAGAAAAGCCTTGGAAACCAGTTGCCAAAGAAATTCCTTGTAAAACTACAATGGTTATCCTTGTAATAAAATATGTGTTTGTAAAATTAACAAGGACTAGCAAGGAAAAAAATAAATTTAAATGTTTATTGTACTTCATAAATAACACTGAACTTATTTATCAAATACCTTTTGAATATAGGACGTATACAAGAGATTATTTTGAAACAATTAAAAAAATCTCGGGAGGTGCTAAGTTTCGAATCACTAACCCCTCGCTTAGGATCTACGCACCTTACCCCTAAACCACTGTAACTAACATGTCACTTAGTCTTTATTTATTTGTATAAATTCAATGTAAAGTTCAGTAATGATTCTTCATTTTAAAGCACGCAGTTAATATAAATATTCACTTTATTCCAGAAAAATACTTTTCAGAAGTTGTGATCTTTGCGTAAGTAATTTCCGGCGAACTTACGATTTTTGTAGGCTACACATTTTTTTCTCTAAGTTTTTATGCAAACAAAATCCTTTTAACGTTATAAACTAATAATTTTACAAGGAATATTTTCAACATTTACAAAAGTTTGTACAATTACGAAGTGCCTTGTCATATTTTACAAAATAATTTACAGTGGGAACTGTCGGTATAGGTACAAGGAATTCCTTTGTAGTATTACAAAGTTTACCGTTGTAACTTCATAAACTAATGATTTTACAAGGATATTCTTTGTACTTTTACAAGGACTTGTAAAAGTACAAAGAATATCCTTGTAAATTTTGAGTGTAGGAATATAGAAAAACTATTTCCACTCTTGTATTCAGTGTCTCTGAATGTCTGCTTGAAGAAAGTGATTTCAAAACGTTCCTGAAGACAGACATAAAGGAATCCCTCTACATAACAACAGCCCAACAAGAAGCCTAGAGGACTACAGAAAAGAGACCTGTGAGACGTGAAAAATGAATAAACTGTTAATCACACATTAATACTTGTCTTTTGTACCACTTTATTTACTTATTTTTAAAATACATGTAATTCTTTAAAACACTTGTAATGTTTGAAAATATTAATAGTTTTTTTTATTGCAGGGTTGTACGTCCTCGTATTTGGAACTGAACATAATAAAAATAAAACAAACCAAATAAACTATGCTATTGCACCTACGTACAAATTCGCTGATACTGAGGCTGTGTTATGGAAGGTTGGGTTGTTATGCATTTACTAGGACGGCAGTGTATTTTCGGTTTCTGGAATTAGGATTTGTCTGAATAAGGGACTCTTATGCTAGCTATTATTCTAATGACTTTATTCTAAAAAGCTTTCTTACTGGTGTATTAGAGAATAAATACCGAGCAGTTTTGATTTTGATTATATAACTTACACGCAATTTTCAATAGAAGTATCTTCAAAACATAGATCGTTCTAAACATAATATTGTAATGAACCAATTGAGAAGAGGCAACGAGCTTGTTAGTCTAGCAACTGAGTGAAAGAATGCCTTCTATCATATGTTAAAGACGAGTGAGTTGTCATTTTATTCAGTATTTTGTATAAGTTACGAATATGCTAACCCGGAAATCTAAATTGGTAGCTTCCATATCGTTATAAATAAAAAGTAATAATATATAGTAAACAGTTACTGCCGATTTTCCAAAAATTAGTGTTGGAAATGCGATAATCGAGTTCACATTCTCAGTGAAAAACTTAGGACTCATTTTGAACAGCTCTTTAAATTGGTCTCACAACGTAGCTAGCATATGAAGGAAGGCGCTGGCCACCCTTCGCTCGCTAAAAAGCCTAAAAAATCAACTCTCCTTGCACATTAAAAAACACCCTGTCCAGGCACTAATTTTTACGTTGACTACTGTGACGTGGTTTACAGTGACCTCACTTACGAACAAGCCACTAGATTGCTGAAGATTCAAAAAACACGTGTACGTTATATTTTAACCTTAAAATACGTATCCATCCTATCACAATTTCATAAAAATTTGTCCTGGGAACGAATAGAAAACAGGCGTAAATTACATTGCCTCCTTCTCCTAAGAAAGGTTTTATATTCTAAATCTCCTTCCTATTTAACAACTAAATTTGAATTACTTTCCCGTCATAAAATTGGAACCCACTCGAAAGCAACTCTGTCTATGCTCATACCTAAGCATCGTACTAGTGCTTATTCTAAATCTTTTACAATTTCTGCAGCGCGCGTCTGGAATGCACTGGAAGAACATGTAAAACAAATGTTGTCACAACCAATATTGACTTGTCTACCTCAAAACCACAGTGGTTACAACTTTTAATATCATCAAACAAAGTACATTATTCAATAGGCAAAGAATAGTCTCTTAAAAAATTGCAAAACATAAAATACACTGCGAAACACATGAAAAAAAAAAAAAAAAAAAGAAAACATTACAGAAGTAGTTCACAATTCAATGACGCACACATTCACACCAAATTAATGAAAGTGAGATAATCCACTGTTCACTCGGCACCATCAAAATCAGCGTTCATGCTTTTCAAAAGAGCTCTTTTAACTTTGCCACGTGTAAATTAAGTCGAATTAAATAAATAAAAATAAATAAGATTGCGACCTCACTCGTCTTTACCGCATGGCCCGACTGAAGGTATTTTCGTGAGAATCGGTCTCTAGCTGATAGATCGCGCCCTGCAGATAATCCCTGTCAGTTTTGGTAACATGAGTTGTCACTTGTTATCCTCGCATAACTGCTCCGCATTCACTCAAGGTACTGGGTATATAAACAACATATCTCAACGAGTAGATGTCCTGTTTTCGTCGGGTAAAAAATTGAAACTATTTAATTTTAATTACTGTTTTTAGAGGATTATAATTATTCCAGAAATGTTCATATTGCAACATACTATAGAGCACGGTATGGTACAAGTCTAAGACATAGTTTTATGTGTTATTCATGCTACATTACTCTACTACAATTAACTAAATCATTCAAAAAAGGCGTGTTTTCCAAATTTATTTCTTTAAAAAGTTAAAAGATTTTTATATATATCAAATGTCTTAGACAATTATACGACTTTACGACACCTACTTCCGAAAACGATATACTTTCAATACATTCGTTATCTCAATAATGTTCAATAACAGTACACATGTTTCTCACTGTTTAGCATACCGTACCGAGCACCCTTAAGAGTGTTTTTATGTCGAAATGATAGTCTCCATTATCTGACAGGGTTTTTATCGTTCATTTCTTGGAGAAGTAAAGCAGTCAGAAGGATGTTACCTTCCATCACATTACTAACCACGAATATATCAGTTAAGGAAATTAAAGGAACTTGAGTACCTACTTTCCAGTTCGTTATTTTAAATTATGTGAAATTTTTGTAAATTACTGAATGTGATAAGGAATACAATTTCCACAAAGTAAAAATTTTTTGTTACATTTTTTTTTTGTAAAATTAGTGGAGATTCACAAATTTGACGTTTTTGTATAGCCATTAAAAAAACATAACACACTGATGAAATTTGTAGGTAAACTTTATGCACCATAGGCTGTTCGAAGACATGTCTATAATTTCTCCTAGAAAAGTCCTTTTGTCTTCTTATAATTGACACAATTAATTTAAAATGTGGAAATATGTCGATGGATTTAGTTGCTTTAAGTTTAAGTTTTCTGAATTTGGCAATTATGTCTTTAAACTTTGAAAATTAATATTTCTTTGTCACCATACATGGATATTTACTTACCTAAAAGTTAAAAATTAAGTTAGAAGGATTATTTTTATTTCAATATTTTAAACTTAAATTGATACATTTATAGTTGTTTAATGTTTAACTTAACCTAATTAATTTTTCTTAGAAAATTAACTTATTGTAAAGTTATGTTAAAAGTTTATTTTTCAATTTCATTTGGCATTACTCTCAGAACCAAAATATTCATGGAGTTTGCATGGACCACCTTATTTGTCTATATCATGGACTTACATCCGCTCTGACAAAATTGAACATACGATATAACACAGCTGTGTCATCGTCAGCCTTAGTTGAGAGGTTATTTCTGGAAATGTTTGAGGAGAACGACGAGGAAAACTTACTGACAAATTTTTTGAAATGCAATTGTTAAACTGTAATAAGCAGTTTCGAAATAAATAGAAAGTCTACTGAGCTAAAACTGTTCGAGTGTTTATTTATGTTCTCATATTTCACATATATAAGCTGTTCAGTTTAAACTGAACATTCCTCAACATTTGTAGTAAACAAAAGCCGTATATTATTGTTTCCAAATATGTTGAATTTTTAGAATGGTCAAACGTTTTCGCTGGTATTTAGTTTCATGAAAATTTTCATATTGTTACAAGTTTAACAAAAACTTAAATGTGGGAAAATCGCAGATCTTTGGGATAGAAGTCTTGTAATTAGAAATAAAAGAGTTGAATTAAGTTATTGATTTACTCGCTCACAAAGCTTACAAAATACACAAAACTGCAATCAACTATAACTTTCACAACACCCTTAATTATGCACACAATTACTACTGTGCCTCAGAAACGTTAATTAACTTTGACAATTAAAGCACAAGAATAGTTACCATTAATCAAAGACTGCAAATCACAATAAAAGTTCAGTCATATATCCAATCAACAATCTTTCAAATAGTGACAATGTACAACCTTAACAGTCCGAAGTGGTGATGGCTCACCATGTGCTGCGCAGCTCTCCAAGTGCACCACTGTCTTCATTTCTTGAGGCCTTCGGTTCGACTCCCGTCGCGCACTTCCTTGTTGTCCGTCGACCCGCAGTGGCAGTCGTCTTGTTTCGCCGAATACTGCTCCGAAGGTGCAGTATGTGCCTGCAGCTTCACAGTAGACTCTGACATCACCAAGATGTCTTCACCAGTCTCTCTCCGCAGGCATAGCACTTTCTTCTAGCACGACCAATAGCGAACTCCTCTAAGTTGCCAGTGACTGCTCTCGCCGATACGATACCTCCAGTGTTGTTCTCCACAGCTCACCACCTTTCTGTAGCACGCCGACACCTTCACTGCTGCCGTCGATACAACATCCCAGGTTTTGTCTGTCCCTTTTGCAGCCCGCTGATGTTACTCAGCCTCGACACCGACCACCGTCGCCATGTTGCCATCCCCGAGACGCCACACCTTGTCAGCTCCGCGGCCCATCACTTCTCACAACGTCTGTCGACGTCACTGGGGCGCCGACGCCGATGCCGACCCACACCAAACTCGGGTCTCACTTCACACTTCAGAAGACTTTAAAAGTCAAGACTCTAGAAGACTCCCAGAGGACTCTTCAAGACTAGACTGCACAAGACTAGACCCTATTTCGCAGTTTCGAGGCTTTTATATGGCCCATTTTAGTGACGTCAATCGGCGGTGCAACATGATGACAAGAGGTCTAAAAATAGATATTCCCTTACTCATACCTTCCAAGAGTCACTTACGCAAAGACGTCATCCCGATGACATCTCGGGCGTATCACAGCACCTCTGGTAAAACCCATGACTGTGATTGAATCATCAAGCTGTCCACATAGCATGATGTAACATGCCTGCTACCAAGCCAACACGCAACAACATTAAAAATATAAACGATGAAATGAAAATGAGTGAACGAGAAAATTAAGCACTGCTCAATTTATCATGAACAATCTGTCTATAATATTTTATTGATTTCTGTGTTACAATATGCTTATCATTGTACATATATCTCTGTGATACAATATCCTTATCGCTGTACAAATATTTCTGTGACACAGTATGCATATCGCTGTACATATATTTCTGTGATACAATATGCTTATCGCTGTATGTATATTTCTGTGATACAATATGCGTATCGCTGTACATATATTTCTGTGATACAATATCCTTATCGCTGTACAAATATTTCTGTGACACAGTATGCATATCGCTGTACATATATTTCTGTGATACAATATGCTTATCGCTGTACATATATTTCTGTTATACAATACGCTTATCGCTGTATGTATACTTCTGTGATACAATATGCGTATCGCTGTACATATATTTTAGTGGAGACTGGAGATGTACTTTCTCTCAGCACTTGTCTTTTAGTAAATTAAACAGTTAATGTCTGTAGTTATGGAGACAGTTTCTTGTGTTTGAGTCATGGGGAGGGGAGAAGTTTAACTATCACGACCATTCTTGTTGGTACAATATTTTAATTACAAGCATACCTGCATTTTATTAACAAAATACTTGCAAATTTTTTGTAATAAATTATGTATTGGGTATGATTACTCAACGTACCATTTTTATTTTGCTGTTGCACCTCCTTGTAAAGTAACTTAACTTTCAATCAGGTAATTTTTCCAACTGCTTAGTAGCCAGTTACTTTCTTCACACAATAATTTTTAAGTTAACAGAGTTTAATTTTTAGCATGTAATTTGAGTTAATTTGTGACATAAACTTACCCACGTATGGTTGTCACCTTAGTTTCAGTTCAGTAAGTAGTTTACATTTTCTTATAATGACTACACAAAAACGTTAAAACCGTAACTTTGACCTATTACCATACACAAGATATGCAACGAATATAAATTTCACTATGAGGAAAATATACCCCACTTGATGTTTATTTATTGACCACAACTCCAGAAAAATATAGCACCTTTCTTTCAGTGCTAGATATAACTCCCAATATTTACAAAGCAACACGAAAGTCAAAAGTTGCAATTGTAGTGTTACTAGACTTTACTAAAGCAGTCGATACACTAGACCACAATACACAGGATGGCCATGAATTATCGTTACAACTTTAGGCTTTAATAACTTTAAAACTATGCTAGATAACTATTAAACTGTTTTCACCATGCGGCAAGATCACTCATAAAGTTTTTTTACGTTCCTTGCCAAGGCTGAAGCAAATAATTACTAATTACTTTTTGAGAAACATTTGTTTCTCCGAGGAGTCAACTTTTCGTACGTCAGGCGAACTGAATCGTCATAATGTTCGTATCTGGGGATCAGAACCTCCTCATGTTGCACGTGAACTGGAAAGAGACAGTCCCAATATCAATGTGTGGTGCGGACTTATGCATGACTGCATAATTTGTGCATTCTTTTCCATCGAGTCTACAGTCACAAGTGGTGTTTACTTGAACATGTTGCAAGAGTTTGCTGTGTCACAAATGGACCATCTGCAACCTGACGTCATTTTCCAGCTGGATCGGGCACCACCCCACTGGTCCCTCATTGTCCGTCAATTTCGGATGGTACACCACCTCACTGGTCATTGTCTGTCAATTTCTGGGTGAAAAGTTTCCTAACAGGTGGATTGGACGAGATGGTCCTACTCGATGGCCGCCACGATCACCTGACATCACCCCACTTGACTTCTTCCTATGGGGTTTTGTAAAGTATCAGGTATACCGAACCAAGGTAAGAGACCTGCAGGACTTGAAGACGCTCATTCATAATGCATTTCAACGTGTCGCTGTGGATATGCTGGAGCATACATGGAGATAAATTGAATACCGACTGGACATTATCCATCCCACTAGGGGTGCACACATTGATGTGTATGAATGAGGTAAATAAACTTTATGAGTCACCTTGCCGCATGTTGAAAACCGTTCGTTGTTATCTTGCATAATTTTAAAGTTATTAAAGTCTAAAGTTGTTAAGACAATTTATGAACAACCTGTACTTTGATTGCGTTTAGCAGAGATGGGTCTCTCTGGAAATAAATATGAATGATATCATAGCTACCCGAGTGGCAGGCAACAGCAGGTTCAGTTGAACTCCAGCTACGGTCCATTGACCTCAGCCGAAATGAACAGCCCCAACAGGTGTTCCTCAAGAATCCATACATGGTCATATTTTATTTTCAGTATACATATCTGGACTGCCGTAAATATTCCGATATATGGTCTGCCACCAGTTTGCTGACGATACTCAGTTACTTTTTGTAAGCTCGATAAAAGATATTCAGGAAACCATACCTAAAATTAACGCTGAATTTGTGGAGCTGTGTATGAATTGTGTCGTTATAACAAACATAAAGTTAACCCGAAAAAATGTCGCTACATGATCTTTGGCACACCCACTATCATAAATTAGTTAAACCAAATTCCCTGCATTGAAATAAATTAAGTTACCATTCCAAGAGTCCAGCAATATCGTTACCTGGGGATTACATTCGATGGAAATTTGTCGTGGGCAAAATGAGACCTGTTGGCGAGCAGTTTGCTTTTGGCTATAGAACTTATACATAACCGTATGTCAACAGGACAGGTTTAAATTATCTTGTGTGACGTATTTGTACTAGCCCCACTTAATTACTGTGCAGGGTTACATGTTACCACTGACCAGTAGCAGAGTAATAGAATCCAAAAGCTGCGACATCACTGTTTATGATATACGTTTAACCTTAAAAAAAATAATAATAAAAAACCAAGACAATTTTAGCAAAGCGTTAAAAACTATGAAATG
Organism: Medauroidea extradentata; assembly: GCA_003012365.1. NCBI lineage: Eukaryota > Metazoa > Arthropoda > Insecta > Phasmatodea > Phasmatidae > Medauroidea > Medauroidea extradentata. The sequence continues at coordinate 11,257 of PNEQ01015287.1, forward strand.
ACTTACAGTGCAGAAAAAAAAGTAAATTACATTTTACTACACAACTCAAAAGAATATTTATCTATCAATACCCAAGTTACTTGCAATCTAAATTCGTTATAAACACACATATAAAACTAGAAAAAGGATAATGTTCTAATACCGAAACATACGAAAGCTATCTTAAAAAACGCGTTGGCTTATCTGGCTAATCACTATTGGACCGAGCTACCAGAGTCCGTCAAGCAAGCCAAGTCAATAAAAAATTTCAGGAAAAAAATTGTTTTGCTAAGTTGATGGAGGAACAAAATACCAGTTTATATAATAAAAACAAAGGAAAGGTCGTATCTCTCTATTCTGTGTAAACTGTTTGAATGTAACGATAAATTAATAATAGTAACATTGTCACAATTTCGTTAGAGCAACTTTTTTTATATATTTTTACTATGCCTCTCTAAGTGCAATTATTTACTATGATAAATATTAATAACCTGTGTTTGTTGTAAATGTAGAAATTAAATATATATGAATATTGCATTATGTTAAGCTTTTAATTAGAATATTGTATAAGGTTAAGTTTTTATTTATAATATCGTATTAGGTTTAAATTTTATTTAGAATACTGCAGTAGCTTAACTTTATATTTTGAATATTATAATATTGTAATAGGTTTAGTTTAAATTTAAACACTTAAAGTTGTAAACCGGCCAAGTGCTGAACCTTGTAGTGTATAAACTAATTAAATAAATAAAACAATAAGTTGGAAGGTATCCAACAACAATAGAGAAAGTTCATTTATCTTATTTATAAGGTTTTTAAATTATAGCTTCACCTGTTAAAGTCAGATAGAGACGTGCCGAAAACAGGAAAGCTGCTCGTTAGTTCATTGTCTTGGTCGTAGAGGCTATAATGCATAAGAAGTGCGTGAATGGAGCGCTCTTATAGTTTTAACTCCTCTAGGCCTTTAACACGCAAAGTATATATTGATTATGTGATAGTTTATTTTTTATTCAAACATTTGATTACAGGACAAATTTACTACTGCCGTTATGATAAAAGTACACCAGTAGTAAGAAATACAGACTTTAGGGAAACCAACGACAAAACTTGAGTGTTCATAAATAATTTAAAATGTACAGTCACAGAACTCTGCAGCTGTTATTCGAGCGACGAAGTAGCACGAGAGAAGTATTATATAGCTGGATATTTTAATTAAACCTCGAATATCGCACTGAAGTTTAAATTCCACCAACTCCTAAGAATGCAACGACATGAGAAACACGCGGTATTTTTATAATTTGATTGTTCCCAATTATGAGCTCGTTTCTCTTCGTAGTTTTATGTACACCTGCCTCGATATTCCTCGCTCCTCTGTATATCTGCTCTTATTACCTCGTAGTATCGATTTATACTCGTTTTTAATCATCAATTACGTTTTCACGCTAGCGCGACAGAATAGTCGCCAACTAGTTTTAACGCCTCGCCAATTATTACATATTTATTTTTATTTGTTTGTTTATTATAAGTTTTCAGCAAAAGGCTGGTTTTCACCTGAGAAAGAACATCTGAGGCGATGATGAAACTGCTGTGGTTCGCCATTGTCTTCTGCAGTATAGGCTGTGCTATAATCGCCGTAACATACAACCGTAAATATTGTTGCGTGTTGGAGTGCTGCAGAGGTGGTGAGCTGTGGAGAACACTGACGGTGTTGTGTCGAGGAGGGCAGTAACTGGTGACTTGAGGAGACTGTCTACCTGGTGATTCAAGAGAAGAAGTGCTTCGAGAGTTCGCTATTGGTCCTGCTCAGAGGAGGTGTTAGCTTGTGCAGAGAGGCTGGTGAGGACATCTTGGTGATGTCAGGAAGACGTCTTGGTGACGGAGTCTACTGCGAGGCTACAGGCACATACCTTCGGAGCAGTACTGGGTGAGACAAGAGGGCTTCTGCTGCGGGTCGACAGGTGAAGAAGAGGTGCGCGACGGGAGTCGAACCGAACACCTCAAGAGTGAAAACAGTGGTGCACTCTGGGTGCTGCACTGTACATGGTGAGCCATCCTCCCGTAGGACTGTTAAGGTTGTACATTGTCATTATTAGAGAGACTGTTGAGTGGATATATGACTGAACTTTATTTGGGATTTGTAGTCTTAAATTGATTAATGGTAAATATTCTTCTGCTTTAATTGTCTAAGCTAATTAACGTTCTGTGGAACAGTACTAATTGTGTGCGTAATTAATTGTGTTGTGAGAGTTATATTTGATTACTGTTGTGTGTATTTCATAGCTTTGTGAGCTATTAAATCCAGTAGTTAATTTAACTCTTTTATTTATAATTATAAGACCTCTATCCCAAAGAACTCATGGGAATTGCCCACATGAAAAGTTTGTGCTCTCAAACTTGTAACAATATAAAACACACACTTCTGAGTGGTGCATGCTACAACATACCGTACCGCCACCTAGTCGCCGTAAGACCGTAAGAAGGATAGAAACCTGTCAATTTCTTACGGTGAGCTTACGGTTATTTCTATACGATTAGGAGCCGCGGTGGCCGAATTGTCAGACCATTCGCCTCCCACCAAGACGATCCGGGTTCGATTCCCGGCGGGGTCGGTCCTCGGATTTTCGCATGTGGGAATCGTGCCGGACGATGCTATTGGTTGGCGGGTTTTCTCAGGGATCTCCCGCTTCCCCCGCCCCTTCAATCCTGTGCTGCTCCATACTCATCTCATGTCACCCCTCACCAGCGCTAAAGACCTCTATGTTAAGCGCCGACCAAAATCTCTCTCTTTCCCTCTCTCTCTCTCTCTCTCGTTCCCTCTCTCTCTCTCTCTCTCTCTCTCTACGATTACTTTACGGTCAATGTAGCACAGGCTTATGGGGATGACATACTAACATCCTGTCCTGAACCCAGGGAAGTAATTGTAGACTTTGTTGTGCGATAATGCGATATATCGTATACAATGAGATAAGTTTTCAAAAAATCGCGCGCGATGTTTTTGTTGCGATATATTGCAACTGCGATATTTTGCGATATGTTGCAACTAACTACGATATTTTGCTGTATTTTGTGCAGTGCAATTTTTGCAATTTTCGTCGTGGTGTATTAATTTTATTTTTTTTTAATTTTATTTATTTTTTTTGCTATTTGTACAGCTACAAATTCGTTTTGCGATTTTTATTGTAGTGCTATTTTTGGCATTGATGGCTACATTACAAACAAAGTTTATTTTAATAATACATTAAGGTTTTAAATATCTTCTCAGAATAGATCACCTTAGCACAGTATATGTTATGTAATAGGGGACCACCAGGATTTCAGAAGTCATCACAAGTTTTATAAATTACAGACAATAAAAAATTTTACTTCAGCAGGGTAACATAGAAGAAACTAACACGGATTAGCTCATAGACATAGTTCGCCATAAGTAGGTTTTCAAATCCATTAGCGAGCGACACGACCATCGGCAATGACATTATGAGTGTTAATTCTATCCGTGGAAATATCAAACATGGTGGCAGAGTGGAAATGGACACAACATAATAATAAACAAGAATATGGCAATATTATGGACATTTCATATGCAGTTTCCTTTTCATATTTGTTAATATCAGTAACTCTGACAAACTCACATAGTTTGGTAAATGTACATACCTACCTCGCATCAGATACGTTGTATAAGAGTGGTATTTTTTGCAAACCTTTTATAAATATAATAATTATATGTCATATTGTGGATGAATGCCACGACTAGAAATCTCGGTAATATATTTAAAGTTTGAAGGTAGGCCCGTGGCAGTGCATTGAAATTTTACGCTATTCATTTTCAAATAAGCATAGTTGGATATTTTGTAACAATAAGCCTTAGTTAATTCGCAAATGTTTGCCATTAATGGACCGAATACTACCATACTCGGTACTCTTGGTAACCTGGCCAAGGTGTACAATATTTTGTAACAACTTTGCTATCCTGGGCGCAGCCAGGTTCGTTTGGGATGGAGGGCTTAGATGATTAAATTAATTACTTAGATTAAATTTCTTAATTTATTACAACATCTATAAGCACTTTACATTAAGTGCACAACCCTTACGATTTACACTCTTCTTATCAATATGTACAGTTATTATACACAGGTAATCTAATTAAGAGTCTATTTTACTACTGAAGTATTTAATTAATAAACGTCTCCGTCTCTCAGTCCTCCGATCATATAAGTCTATATAAAATATCTCACAATACACAGCTACAGTTCAACCTGTTCGTCCAATCTCACCGTTACTCACATCACTCGAAGAGTGTCACTGTCGTCCACACCTCCGTAGCCTCTCCTCTATCTGCTGGTCCCGCCTCGTCCCTCGCTGTCAGATCAGTCACGAACACACACGAGCTAAACGCCGCAATTACTCTGTCTCTGCTCGCAGTGGGCCGGTATTCATAGTCGCCCACGACGACGCCCAGAATATTGTCAGAGTTCGCCGACAATACTGGTTGATGTAAGCTGAATGTTCCAGGTGTCGTTTTAACATTCAGTCACGTCCGAGCTGAGTGCTAGTCTCGGATGACTGCCAGGTGCCCATCCATTCATACGGTCTGTGACGTTAGACAGGCAGGCCCGAGTGGCCCGCGTCGCCAGGGGTAGGGAAGATGGGGGAGGGGGAGGAGCGCAGTCCACCATCTCGTCGCCGGGACTGATGATATTGAGCAGGGGTGGGGAGGTAACATGGCTCGTCAGGTCGCTCAGCCTAATTCCTTCGAGAGTGCTGACTCGTTGCAATTAAGTATTTATTATTAAACTTATTAACTGTGTGAGTTTATGTAATGATGGTTGCTGCTATTTCAGTTGCTTGATACGCAATGTCATGATAGGGAACAGGTGACATAAGACTGTGAAAAACTGCTGGGCAGTGAATGAATGGACAGTTATATTTTGTTATCAGGAGCATGGGTAGTATTAACTGCTTGATGACTGACATAGAGATAAAGACAGCTAAATTACTTGTTACGTGTCTCCAAAACATGATTTTTGTATTGAATACAGAAAGTTGTTTAGCTTCTCAGAAGCTAAACAACTTTCTGTCTTCAATATGAAAATCTTGTTTTGAAGACACTGAACAAGTAATTGAGCTTCTCATGCTTAAGACACCAATTTTAAGAAAGATTGCTCTGAACAAGTATTCTATGTTCTTGGATACTATTCTATTTTATTTTCTAAAATTACAATGTCTTATTGGTTTTTCTTTTATACACGAAAGATTAAAGTTATATAGCTCACAAAAAAATTAATTTGTAAAATTGGATTACTGTCAGTGTTGCCGTATTCCAAAAGGTCTAGAGATAATATTTGACGCTTACAATAGTTTTTCTCTTAAAAATAATACACTAAGAACACTGCCTTTTTAGATGGCATTATCGTACCCTCATTTCAATTCTCTCTTTTGTGTAAAACATACCACTATTATTTCCATTTACATGATAATTTTTTAATAATTCAGCTGCATTTTTAACGATTATACGTATGTGATACTTGTAATAATTTTAACATGAATACAGAATATCATGTTTATAGCCCACTTGTGTGTATTGAATACTTTCTATTTTTTACGTTTAGTTTGGCGTCTTTTTGTAATGAAATATTGTTGGGAAAACGCACTACAGTAAGATGTGAGTTTCGTTGCAAATATTGCTTTTAAATTCTAAACGATATATATATATATGTGTGTGTGTGTGTGTGTGTGTGTTAGCGAGAGCATGCAGTTATTTAAAAACAAGTCATAATTGTAATGTTATAGCAGTGCAATGCAGTGATATACTCACAGCTGAACAATTTTTTTGCAACTTTTTTCCCAATGTGATATTCCTCAAAGTGCGATTTTTATCGCCGGGAAATTACTGTCGCAGCACGATACAACACGAATTTTATCGTAGTACGATTTCAATCGCAGTGCGATAAATCGCGATTTTTGCGACTCTAGTTGCAGTACCATATATCACATGTATCGCGATACTTTTGACATATTTCATCGTGATACATCATTTCTAAATATCGTATACTCCTACACGGCCGGGAGTCGAACCCTAGACCCTTTACCCATTGAGCCAAGAAGTCGGACGTTATGTATATGTATATGTGTATACCTATGTAATTATTTATTTATTTAAAACGTGCAAAATATTTATATCCAGTAATGTACGTACTAACCTCTTGTCTTTCTGCACTTGATGTTAACAATATTTTCTTATTATTCTGTTATTTCTCCAATTATTTCCTTTCCCACTGACGTTCCATACTCGTCATAAAACGTTTAATTACTTATTCATATCGACGGCGATCGAACGGAAAAAAAATAAAACACAGTTTGTACTAACCTACCAGCCACACCAACATCCAATTCCAAGCACAGAATTTTGAAACTGTTGTCGCGTCTGCAACGCGAATAAAATACTAATTATTTTTTTTGTAGTTCGAGATCACTTTGCACCCGCGATTTTTATCGTTCTGACGTCGTAGACGTCTCGAGGATGATTGTTTGAGAAATAATTTTATTCGCGATATTATGAATCCAGCAAAACTCATACTTTCCCTAACTTTGCTGGAAGATATGAGGGGCCAAATCAAGTACACTATAAACAAGGGCGCCAATAAGGAGGAAGGGAGGAGAGTGGGGCCTAAGCCCCCCTAACAGATGTTCCACAATGTGTTTAGTTTTGTTTTTTAATAAAACGTACAGCATACTATTTGTAGTTTGATATGTTTCGTAATCAACGCGGTTTCGTGTGTCGAAATATGCCAGTGGCTACAAATTTATACACAGACTATATCCGTTCCTGTTGACATAAACATATATTATGTTCTTGGCCCCCCTTACAATCTATAAGATGGACGCCCTCGACTATATACCAATACCGGACAACTTGTGAAATTCTGCGAGAACTGTTGTGTTTCCACCTCCAGACAACAGATAGCCTACCAGGATACTGCATTTTGTAAATATCATATTTGCACTTCCGACAGAACCTGGTGGAAAAACCCTTTCTTGTCTTAACGAATAACCAGACCGAAAATAATGACTATGATATAAGTCTCTATCTTGGCCCTGAGGCTCTCACATATCTGACTGGCGCCACTTGTGTTATTTTAAGTGGCCTCCCTAACTGCGCTTGAAACGCGTTGCAGCGAGTTGCTATTTTTTTTTTGCCGAAACTACTAAACGCGCATTATATTTGTACATCTACGAAAAGGACACACACTTCAAAGTAGCTCACTATAGTTTCACAAATTCAGCACGTTTATTTGAAACATCATTTTTCGGCCCCTCAAAATGGCCAAAAATAGCTTTATCAGACTGCCGTATCTGTAAAAATAATAACCGGATTAAAAGAACACAACTATAGAAACAAGTGTTAGACTTTGAACTATGCTACCCACAAACAAAATAATGTGGTCACCTATTAAAATCCCATAGGATGAGTAGCTTGCGCGGAGAGGCGATAATGTATTACATACGTCGGTCAACGGCGCTCTTACCGCTCCTGCCTCACATACACAAACACAGCCTATATAGGCAGGCCCCTTAAGGGCGCGGTCTGCTGCAATTTTCATCATCATTATTTTATTTTTTATTTGTACTACTTTTTTTTATGTTAGACACAAAATGTGACTAAATTTGGCTCTTATAAAATTTTTGTATCCCTCATAGTTTTCGCGTAATGGCTTGTTAAAGTCATATTTTGCATGTTTCCGTTTTAACGACCACACTAAAACCAATTGATATACCGAACTGAAAAAAAGCACAGTGGATAAAGACATCGCAGGCTACAGTGGCATGCTCATAAAATTAAAAAATAAAAATTATTTGTATTTTTAAAACAAATATTGAATTTTTTAAATTTTGATTTTCAGATTCAGCATTTTTTTTAAATTCAAATAATTTTTATTCTTTAATTTTATGAGCATGTCACTGTAGCCTGCAATATCTTTATCCACTGTGATTTTTTTTTTTTCAGTTTGGTATATCAGTTAGTTTTAGTGTAGTCGTTAAAACGGAAACACGCAAAACATGACTTAAACAAGCCAATACGCAAAAACTATGAGAGATAAAAAATTTCATAAGAGCCAAATTCAGTCACATTTTGTGTCTAAAATAAGAAAAAAAATATGTAGTACAAATAAAAAATAAAATAATAATGATGAAAATTGCGGTAGTCCTCGTCCTTACCATTGGTGTGGGGGCCTCGGTGTGCGCAATAACTACAATACTCGCCACAAGTGGGAATCGTGCCGGACGACCCAACTGGTAAAAAAGGGTTTTCTCGGAGATCTCCTGTTTCCCCCGCCCATTCATTCCGACGCTGCTCCATACTCACATCATGTCACCCCTCACCAGCGCTAAGGACCTCGATGTTAAAGGTGCCGTAATATCTTCACTTCACATTCACGTTGCGGGATGTTGAACTACGAGTAGCGAGTTCGCGTCCAAGCCGCTAGAAATAATACAAAATTATTAAAATCTAACAACACCACTGTACTAGTGGCGCTGTCGGTCATAAAGAGGTCAACTCTATAGTACTGGTTGATATGACAGTGTCCACGCCAGTACTTCTAAGACCGTGGTCTGTTATATCTGTCCAAACTACAGAGAGCTTGACGAGGGAGTCAGTCTGTCCTACACTTGGCGAATAAGTCATCACGCCAGACAAGTTACCACTCGACTAGAATGTATCATAAATAAAGATATTACTCCAAGCATACATGTACAATGTAGCGGCTCTTCAAGTATGGAACAGTTGGGCGTATATGGCATCATAAAATTGTCACTACCACTCCACGGGTACTTTTTGTCCGCATCATACATCGTAGTGTTTGTTTTTAATGCAGTAGAGATGAGTGCGGGACAGACACAGAGGAGGGGAGGGCGGGGACAATAGCTAGAGAAGAAGTATAGTATTGTATTGTCGCGAGCCGGTCTGCTTGCTGGAGTCCAGGCCCGCTTATAACGTTCTGGATGACGGCTAATTTGTAGCCATCTCGTGCACACATCAGTGTTGCCACACGTACCACAATACTGGTATCCCTACCAGATTTTGTCCCTTCCTACCACATACATTTCATCCTGCTACTCGAAAATACCAGAATTTTGGTCGCCACAGTTATTTACTCATTCATTGAAAAGAATTGAAACGACTGTTGATTTACTCCGACGTACGTTATAAATAAATATATGTTTTATATTACAGACATCTTCAACGTATTTCCGAAACTATTTTTGACTGGGATGCACACGCCGTTCATTATCACAACAAATCCTCAGTAGTGGGGAGGTTAATATCCCGGTTGCAAACTCTCGTGTTTCCAGTTGTACATTTTGTTTATTATTTGTTGCAAAGTAAGATATGTTTTCTCGCATATAATGTCGGCCAAAGTAATAAATCTCTGTGAACTATCAACATGTCTCTAAATGTTCGCACATAATCCACAATCATTTATCCATAACTTTGAAAGTGAATTGTAGAGTGGAATTTCTAAAGTACCAAAATTTTACTTCCTAGATATTGATGGAAAACCATGCAATGTCAGATGGTGGACATACAACTGCTCCCCTCTTCCCGCAGTCATTTCAATTGCTAGGGGTCGCCTCGGAGCATAGAGCTCACAGGAGTAGCCTACATTTGCCTTGTCATTTAGACACTTGGGAGATCAACAACTCATTTTCTTTATTACTGGCACTTAGCTCCTTTAGAAATTCCACTCTTCAACTGCTAAGAATAAATTATAATACCGTAAGCAGAGGGAGTTTGGACTCGTGAGGTGACTTTGGGACATTACAAAGAAATATTTTTCGCATATATGGTAGCTCCGAATAAAGAAATTTACTTGCAATAAATTCCGAATGATGAATAGCCGCATGACATTTAATCAATATTTACTCACAATTGATATTATCATGGAAAATAAAAATACTATAAAAGTGGTGCAAAGTCATCCCGCGCGTCCAAAGTCACCCCGCTTACAGTATATTCTTGGAAAATGAATAACTTTCACTATAATTGGTACAGCCAAACATGTTTACGTGTATAAATAGTACCGGAATGTCACGAAGAATATCAGGTATTTTGTCTGGCTGGTACCATAGTTAAGACTTGTCCATGTGGCAACACAGGGTGCAGTGTCCAGACACGCTGTCTGAGGACGTGAGCACCTGAGAACTGGTCATGTCCGGTACTGGCCGAGCTGATCATAACGGCCGCCAGCATACAGTACTAGACCCTCGCTTCCTTCCTTCCTGAGAGCAGTCTGTTCTCACGCCGCTATGAAAGAACCCCCTTACCCCTCCCATTCAACTAGGGGGACCCTGGGAACAACCCCCCTCCCCCAGCTAAGAGCTCAGACACCTCTCCCGTAGGAATATACGCGCTGCACCACGGTTATGTTCGTCGCTACATCACTTCATACACTACTCTGACACTACATACTATATCTTCACGACCACGTCTATATTCCTGCTCACGTGCCAGCAACTGCTCTATTAGCATCACCACCAACACCACATACCTACATCCATTCACGATCAAGTCAACAAGAGTGTGTGCTAGATAAACAAACGCTAAAACATAATTTTAAATCTACGCGTTTTTCAAAGTTACCATGGAAGAACTACAAAACAACAATCCTAGGTAATGATATTTACCAACTTTATGATCAAACATTTACACAGAATTATGTATTTGTTAAGCGAGCTCACTTATATCGCTATTAAATGTACGGAATTTTGGCGTCAGCTATTGTTCTTCATAAATACGTTACGAGAGAAAAATTTTTGTTTAGAAAGTTGGTAAAAGGTATTCTTTTTGTATATAGCCTTTGAGAAAACAACGATTTTAAACGGAATCTTTTAGCACTGAATTATTTACCATACCCTCTTTAGCTTAGGGAAATCCTCAAACAAGCATTCGAAGGTGTCGTTTTGTTTTTTTCGCTAAGAAATCACTGTAATTAACTAATTATTTGTAGCGAATATACGAAATATAATTATATTTTTAAAGTTTTAATAAATTACAAACGGATTTAATTCAGCACGAATTAGTATAAATTTGTGTGCAATCCGTTACAAAAATGTGTATGCATTTTGTGACAACAATGTTGTAAAGCACAAAGTACAAATCTAGTCATAGCAAGACATATTGACCTTGTTACAACGTATTGTGTAGTAGAAACGTAACGGTCGCAATCATGGCCAGGGAGCATCTCGCTCTCTAAGGTCTACTCCTGCTAACTGACATTATCGCATCTTAAGGGGCCCGCTCCCTGCAGCTGTTTTACGTGTTGGAGGCTCAGACGCAAGGCAGCAATAAGAGCACCTAGAAGCGCGCGCCTAGTGTTATGTTGCCCTATGTGCAAGGCACTAAACTGTTTCCCTTGTATCGCTGCAACTATGGTCACCCCATCATTTTATTGCTGGAAAGTATGTACCAAGGTTCACTGTAGGGTCCTTAAGTTATTTCCTATCAATCTTAGTGGTCAATTTTGTGATATAACTATGTGACAGTAGTTTTTAGCCATGTTGGAGGGCTCGGAAATATCATTTCCAATACACGTTACGTTTTCAAAGTACTTTATAATCCTTCTATGGAATGTGTTTCCTTTTTGTAGGCAGGTACGTCAAGAATATGTATAACAGTTGCCCAAATTAACTTATATCTCTAACCCATTGCAACGCAGTTTAACAGCCAGGTAGGCAGGCCCCTTAAGACAACACGCTCAACGGGGGTTGTTAGTCTTCCTTGTGTGCTTCAAATGCGACGCAGTGTGTTCGTAAATACGTTTTTTTTTTTTTTTTTGGTTAAGAAACCATTCCACATGGGACCATTGTGCCTATGTATGAAAAGAAAATACTTCGGACAAGGATGGTATGTAATTGTTAAGACACATTTAAAACACTGTTCCAAAGTTCTCCAGTGTAGCTAAAATAGGCTTTTCAGACTACATAAAACATAGTAGCCTAGCCTTATTTATGTGAAACACATATATAGATGTGCACTGAACTTTGCTACAAACATCCCACCGATAAAATTATATGGTCACCACTTAAAGTCCCATAGTAAAAATGGATCTGCAGGAATCTTGCATACTAGTTTAGTGCTTGACTCGTTGTGGCGACGTGACATTTGATACACGCTTCAAGGTCACCCTTATATTTCTGTAACTTCTGAGACTAACGTGAAGGTAGGTGGCGCTAAGGCTACGTGCACGTAAACCTCTGATAAATATATTATACTAGCAGTCCCCCGCGGCTTTCCTCGCGAGTATTATTCGTAACTGATAATACTTACTTTAATTGAAAAACCTCTCTGTACACAAGATTGGTACTTCAGTCATCAAGTGTTAGAATGTACAAGCGGCTAGTTGAACTAATTCTGCAGCAAGATAAGTAGCTATAGCTGTCCACGCGAAAAGCAGTCTTAAGTTTAACCCTGCCACTAACAGCGACTTCGCCTAGGCCTTATTTATAGCCCTGCCTATTTGACGTTGTGGGGTAATTACAGACACCTAAGGTAAGAGGTTAATCGAATGAGAAATATCTGTTTACCCTGTGCACAACCATTGGTGACGGTGCGTCAATTATATATTTTCAAAATATTCACTTTAACTTTATTGACATTACAAAGTTTCAGTAGGTAAAGGTTTCGCGGAAACGTATTTGGTGCCCCACACTTGAGATTAGTGAGATGATATATCGTCGGTTTACTGCCAAAATTAACAAAGTCAAAATGAGGTAAAATGATAAAAATGCTAGGAATATGTATATATTGTTCACGAACAATTGCCCAAGTTTAAAGTCTATTCGTCGATCCGAACTCTTGTGTCACAGTATAGTAACATACCACATTTTTGTTAATATCTGCAATTTAATAATATTTTTAAACGAAATAGCATTTATGACTTAATCACTATTGGCAGTATACCGACGATATGTCAGCTGATATTGTAGAGGAACCTAAGTGGAAAGCGAACCGCAATTTTACCCCTTTTAAACGACTACGGATAAACTGCACTAATTCGATCTGCCTTGTAGTTTTGTTTGTCAGAATTGAACGTTCGCAAGCAACTTTTAACGGAATTCTAGCCCAGAAACTTCCGGAATTTAGACCTGAGTAACAAACAACTGCGTCACGTAACGTCGAAATAATTCATGAAAATAAAATTTTATTTTAAAAAATAAATTATTTGTGTCCTAAGCTCATAGAGGTTGTGCAACACCACGTCTCGATAGGTTACTGTAGAATGAAACTACTGTATAAGTTACTTCTCGCTGCTCATACTTGCTTTTCGGTTCGTCTGCCTGGAATGTTTACAAACTTAGTTTTATTATTAATGATCAAGTTATCATATGAAGTAAAAAGAAACTAACATATAATTTTTAAAATTTTACGTAAGCATCGCTCTGATGCGAACAACGCCTCAATATCTCTACTGGTTAGATAGATATCATGAGTTGATGGAAAATAAATTTTTGTGCTTTTTCACCCTTTTGGGTGTCGAATTTCAAAACAATTTAAATTCACGTCTTAGACATTTGTACAAGTATCCAATTGAAGTGCAAATCACGACACTAGCCCGTTCAGTCGAATCAAAATAGATTATTCATTAAAAAAATACATATGACCACTGCACAGTATTGAGAAATCGAATTTCGAAAAAATCTTAAAACAGTTTTGCGATAATTTCTGTAATCATCATCCTGGAGCAAAAATTAATTGTATATCTCGACGGGTTCGATAGATATTGAGGATTTATCTAAAACACATTCAAGGTCTTTTCACCACCTAAGAGAGTAAATTTCGAAAAACCCTTGAATCACTTTTTAGAATACTTTATTGGTATCTCGTGGATGTAAAAAACACAACATTAGCCCGCTGGGTTCAAGATATATCGACGATTAATTGAAAACGCTTTTCACCACTTTTCACCCCTTTTCACCTCCTTAGGTGGCGAAATTCGAAAATTCCTGAAATTACTTTTTAGGTATTTGAGTTAGCATCAACCCTAAACCAGTTTAAGGCCGAATTCGGAAAATATATTTTAAATGGTACTTGGATATTTACAAAAGCACCAATTTAAAGCAAAGAGCACTTCGATATCTCGATTGATTCGATAGATATGTAAGAATAATCGAAAACACATTTCACGTATTTTCACCCCCTTAATTATCAAATTTCGAAACGTCTTTCAGTCCTGTCATAGACATTTGTAAAATTAGCCAATTAAAGTTAAAATCACGTCGATAGCCAATTGTGTTTCAAAGATATAGACGATTCATAAAAAACATATTTTGCCCCTTTTTATTGCCTGGGGGTTGAATTTAAAAAAAACCTAAAACTGCTTTTTGGGTATTTACGTAAGCAATATTTTGAAGTGAATATCAACTCTCTATCCCGAAGGGTTCGATAAATATCGATAGTTGATTGGAAACACATTTAAGGTCTTTACACCCCCTTAAATGTTGAATTTCGAAAAATTCTTAAACTGGCTAATATGCATTTTTACGAGTGTCCTATTAAAGTAAAAATCACGATGATAGGCCGTCGGTTTCGAGCTCTATCGACGTTTCTTTGGAAACACATTCCACCCCTTTTCACCCCCTTAGAGGTCGAATTTCGAAAAATCCCTTCTTAGTGCTCGCCTACGACCTGAGGGGAACCTCCACAAAAATTTTCACGATTCTAGGTCCAATGGTTTGGGCTGGAGTTTGATATGTCAGTCAATCAGTCAGTCAGCTTTCATTTATATATATATATATATATATATATATATATATATATATATATATATATATATATATATATATATATATATAGATTGCGACCTCTGGTCTTAACTGCTGAGAGTGTTACAATATATACACTGTGTTTGTTTGTCATAGCAATGTTTACATTAATATTGTCGGCCGCCTCGGTGAGCGTATTTTGTCTAAGAGACGCGGGAGATGTAAGGACGACACAGCACATGAATCATGCCTTCACCTAGCCTTTAAGCGCAAGTCACTGAACTGGTGTGTAATCTTCCCATCAGCGATATATATAGTTTATGAGATATTCAGTGTGACCCTACCAATTTATGACGTATTAATTAACATAAAAAAGTATGTTGTACACAGGGGCGTCATTTCAGGTTTTTCCAGGGGGGGGGGCAAGATTTTGTTTTCTGACGACAGTGACCTTGTTGCATCTTTTTTATTAATTAAACATGTATAATTTAGATACTTTAAGAATAAAACTTCAGTTTTATGTCCTTAAGTTAGCATTATTTACATTTAAAAATACAAAAAATATATTTATACACAAAAATTCCAAATCCATGGGGGGGGGGCATTTGCCCCCCCCTGTAGCCCCAAATGACGCCCCTGCTTGTACATGAAGATTTTTGCAGACTTTCGCCGATGTTGTTCATATTAACATCTTGGCTTTCTCTTCGTAACGGCAGAGTGCACCGACGTTACACTTTGCATTGAAACTCTTAAAGAAACACGATAGTTACACAATGCAGAAACCCTTGGGGAAACTCTCCAGTATTCTACCCTCAGAGAAGGACAAAACTCCAGCTGAAGAACTTGCTGGCATCTACAAAGTACCATGTTCCTGTGGACTAGTCTACATAGGCCAGACAGGCAGAAGAATCTCAACCAGAATCAAAGAATATATCTGAGACTTCAAGCATGCGAGCCCCAGGTCAGCCATTGCAGAACAGTCATCCATCACTAAACACTACTTTGAACATTCCGAGACCATAAGTAAGTACAGGAAAAAAAATAATAAGAGAAGCAACAGAGATATGGAAACACCAATATAATATCAATACAAAAAAATAAATAGCCCGACATGTTGAGTAACACCTGGACCCCACTATTTAACGAGAAAGACACAACTGCCTACTAGAAAAAAAAATTAATTAAACCCAGAAACATTTTTAAGAATTTTTTTTGTATACCTACAACCAATAATAAAAAAGGGCCTTCCTCTCATTGGTCAAAATCATTGCCAATGAGAAGTGACCTGCTCTGATTGGTCTTACACCACAGCCAATCAGGAGTGGTCTCCCAATTTATTAATGCTGTACATGTCTGTACATTTTTTAAGATGCTACTTTAAAGATGACCATAGATAAAACGGTCCGCAAAAGAGAACAATTTCCACTATTGTCGGCCGCAAGTAAATACACTTTAAAGAGAAGTGGAGGTATACACATCCGTTATTTGAATGTTATTCCCAAGTTAAGACCACTCAAGCACGCTGAGAAGTTTACAAATAATCTTCTGTCGACCGAAGCTCTGCACACCGCTAATAATTTAGTAGCGCCTTAACAGTTCTCTCC
>PNEQ01015288.1:0-34759 GCA_003012365.1 Medauroidea extradentata
GATTTTACTCTCACTGGCCTTGGCAAATTATAGACGTACAGACTCACAATAATCTTATTCTGATTGGTGCAGTCAAATGAGAAACGTGTCTGAACAAAGACACGCTGCCAATAACCTTGAAACAGAACTGCCGATGTGCACGTGAGTCACTGAAACAAAGTGTGGCAAAAATCTTTTCGCGACAAAATCGTGGCCCTACATATTATCATTGAATACGGATGCACGTACATGCGTACGCCTTTTAAAAGATTCTACTACAAGATTTTCATGTCTAATAAAAAATACAACGAAAAGACCCATTTTTGACAGTGTAAAAATAGACTTTTAGATACATACGGAGGACCTAAAAGGGACATGCATCCATGCAACCATGTAACATTCTTTGAATGCTATTCGTAAGCAAGTAATATTCAAACAATCTCGGAACGGCCGAAGTTCAGCACGTCGCTCAGTGGCCTGGACAGCAGTTACGTCAAATAAAATCGCAACTCACTGCAATGCATTTTAAGCGCAGGTAAGGGAGACTCCTTAACCAACTAGTGGCAGTGGCAATGTGCAGGCACGAGTATGAAACGATGTACTTGGCGTTGTCAAACGAGTATGTACGCAGGTCTACCAAATAACATACACACAAAATATGAGCTTATTACGCGTACATGTGTGTGTATATATGTATATTATATACATTATACAATATATATATATATAAATCCCTATTTCCCTTGGTCACGCCATCACGCGTGAACGGCTGGACCGATTTCACTATTATTTTTGTTGTGTTTGTTGTCAGGAGAAGGTTCTTATTTTTAAAAAATGTTAAAAATTGCACGGAAAATTAGAAAATTTAAGAATACTTATTTAAGAATACTTAACTTTAGCGCTTTGGACAATATAAACATTTGACAAAGAGAATGTAAAAAATCTTAATATCGTTTAAAACAAATGCTTCGATAGCAGTTGTTTTATTGATAAAAATAAATAAAGAAAACTGAATTTCTTAGTGTACATCACGGTTAGTTCAGAGCCATTACGCCCTGAGGAGGCTAAACAAATACGAACATTGTTTTCCATAATTTTGTCTACATTCTTCCTGTCTTAACGATGAGTATTGAAATAAAATTGTTATAATTAATAAAAAAAGTGTGTTTATTATTCTAATGCTTTATGATATACAATATTCTTAGTATATAAATAGTTTTGTTGGTATTTCGACACGGGAACAGGCGACATATAACTGGCCATGTGAAAAATAAAAAAGAAAACAAACACTTAACGACTGCCCTTAAGATTTATTTATCGACATTAATTATGACAATTCGATTTAAATAGTCATCGTTAAGACAGGACAACGTCTGTCAGGTCAGCTAGTAACATATAATAGCGGCGTGGCATTGATGTAGGACTGTCGACGTTGGGCACTTTTTCCCGGGATTCAATATGCTCCGTGTGTATACTTGTTAGCCCCATTCCCGGGTTCATTATCATTTGCTGAGGTACACCAGGCATAACACAGTTTCTGTCAGTAAAGTTGACGCGACAGCCTGGTCTTAGTACACTTCATATTATCTAAGGCCAAAACTAGTCACGTGACAAGCACGTCTTGAACCGTTATCAGTTACGACTCCGTCGCAAATCGTGACGCTTGGAGAACTAGAAAAAATTTAAGAGAAAAATATTCTCCATACGATGTCCAAGGAAAACATCAATATATTTTACGATGTTAATTCGTTATCGCAGAAAAATATGTCGCGTAAACAGCTGTAAGAAATGTTTCATTTCTCCGTACAGATGATAGTTATTTCCGAAACCTTTGAGGACGTTCAGGCATACACATTCTTACGCATGCTCTTGCTTTCTCCTTTCTCGGAAATAAATACGCTGTTTTTTGTTTTGTTAATACAAATACACATTTACATATTTACTTATATGACTGCTCCCATAACCTGTAGGCTTTTAATATTTGTATTATTTTCTTGCACACAGGACGCCCACATTTGTATGCTACAAAGTTTTCTGGACTTTAACAATGTAATTATTGTCAGCAAATTTTCTCTCAGCGAATGCACTTTTGATTGACAATGTTTGAAATACTTCCTTTGTTATTTCGGTTCTATCTGTAGTCCACAGTGTACGTGTTCTTTTGCTAACAGTGAACACTAATAGGCCTATTCATATTCCACACGCTGATCAAACACGTGATGCTCTTGATTTCCTTAAACACGTTTTGCAGGGGTTATCAAATCCTTGTGATAGAAAAAAAACTGATCACGTGACTGAGATAACCTACCATACTCCAGTGAGTGATTTTCATAAGCGCCTTAAGCACACTGAACAGCAAGCATGAAATAATAGCCAAAATTGCCGGAATTGTGTAAGATAGACTTGTGTTTACATTTCATTGTCACGAAGTGTCGGTCGACCTTCGGTGAGCGTGGACTCTAGAAAGGTATATTATGTATATTGCCCGTATTTACCCCGTACCTACGCCACTGCAAGATGGACTCAAAAAAGTACTTACTTCACGGTGCGGACAAGCTATATCACGAGCTACGCCAAATTTGCGGGTCAAATTTTCTGTACAGGGTGTATCAGTACAGCGGTTACAAACTTTCAGGATAGAGTACACCCAGACTATGAGAAATCACATATTAATGCATGGTGGGAAAGACTTTCCTACGACACAAAACACAAGAAAAAAAGGACTCGAACAAGAGGAGAAAACGTGTTTATTAATCATAATACAGCAAAAATGCTGGGAAGTCTGTGGCCGCTGATGACAATCGATGTCTCTATGTTCTTTTTTTCTTAATTTTTTGGTGTGTTAAGAATAATAAGCATGTTTTCTCCTCTTGTTCGTGTCCTTACTGTCTTTGTGTTTTGTATTGCAGGAAAGCGTTTCCGACCATGCATTGCTACGTGATTTCCCATCGTCTGGGTGTACTCTATGTCTCCTGAAAGCTTGTAACAGCTGTACTAACACATTATGTATATAGTTCATATCCGTATCGTTAACTCTTATACAGTGCTGACGGTACAATTAAACTCCGGGGAAAAATTCCAGAGTATGGTTTTCCTTGGAAATCTGGACAATGAAGCTATTATAATAAGACGTCTACTTGATATGATGAGAAGATGCAGTTTATAAATTTGAGACATTAAAAGTCCTTATGATAAAACGTTTAAGTGCGACAAATGCGTCCTGGTGTTCCATTTTTATGGACTAGTCTCCGTAGCGCCGTAAAGGCCGCATTTATTTTCCGAATATGAAAAGGTAGATTTGCAAATTAAGTTATAAATTTAAAAATAACTACATGAAGCTAAACAAACTTCGACATGGGCGATTTTTTTTTTTTTCGAAAAAAAGATGGCAGCGACACACACGGCTGGAAGTACAAAGTGTAATATTAAATATATTTTATATGACAGTTACACGTTTATAGCGCTCTTGACCTGTAAGCTAATGGTCCCGGGTTCGACTCCTGGTCGGGGAGTAAAATTTACAGTCATCCCCCCGGGTTCAGGACTGGGTGATGTGTACGTTCCACCACCCTGAGGCCATCAACTTCCAAATTAAATAGAAATAGCGTACGAAAAATATTCTTTTCAGGTACAGTGTTGTGTCAACTTAACTTCGGTCTGCGTTTCATAAATGTTTACTATAACAACAAAGCGAGACCTTAGGATAAGGTAAAGTTATTGACGTAGGAGAGCCCAAAGCACTATTAACGGGGAGTGTTGGACAATTTTACTGTATTTTCAGTTTTTTGAGTCATATAATTTATTCAAAGTGTACTATCAAAATTTTATCTTCGACAAAGTAAATTATATACTGTTGGTAAACTACTTGACAAAAATAATAATGATATATTTCATTAATTTGTCACGCAGAATCATCACAAAAAAAAAATTTGGGAAACATCCGATAATTCCTTGCAACATTTCAGCGTGACAAATTAATGAAAGATGCCATTGTTATTTACGTAAAGCAGTCTATCAAGAATATATCCTATGCTTTGTCGAAGAGAAAATATTGATAATAAAATTTGAATAAACGTTATGACTCAAAAACTGAAAATACAATAAAATTGTCTAACCCTCCCCCTTAAGAGTGTTCTCTCGTTTTTACCTTTTTTTTTTTTTTTTTGGCGATACTAATGTTTTACGCCTAAACGAGAGCAGATATAAAAATCTGTTAGGCACTTTTGTTTAAAATCGTATTCTCTATGTCGGCTGACTTTTTTTAAAGTCAGTAAATACTATGGTATTAACTAATTATGTAATTAACGAAATTCTGGTTGACTTTGTAGTCGAAACAGTATGATTTCTGATTCTGAAAAAATTAGCTAGCATGGCAAAAACCACTTTCAACAAAAGCGCTGACATTCCAGTAAAACCGACGCCGGCCTCCTACTAAAAACAATTATGACTATAAACACATTTTCAATCCTCCTCCGCTCCAGATTCACTTCTCGTCGACTCCACTCGACAGTCATTCGTTGCACACATTATTAGGCAACAACAACGTCAATTTATTCCTGCTTTTTTTATTTGTTTTACTATGTTACACCATAAAATTACGATTAAAAACGAAATTCTGAAACAACAAATAAACATTCTATTTGTTTTACTATGTTACACTATAAAATTACGATTAAAAACGAAATTCTGAAACAACAAATAAACATTCGGAAGAGGAAAACTAGGGGGAGGGCACACTAAGAGAAAGAATTGTTTCATTATACTAAATATATTTGTTTGGGTGATGTTTGCTTCAGCTAAACAATATTTTGTTGGCAAGACCAAGCCTCGAGTCCTCCAAACTAATTTAATTATTTCCTTCGACCAAATTATTCATTTAAACGCACTTTGTTTGTGCCACCAAACATATATGTGGTTACTATAGGACGTCGAATAAATATTTTGTGTAAACAAACAACTCGTTACAACTTGTCAACAAAATATCATTGTTAGTTATAAGTGATGTGCTTTTAACCAACAATTTTTTTCGATGGACTAAATGATTTCGTTGGCGAAACTGTATCCATTTGGTTGACTTGCGGAAGGCGACAGATTGGCGTGCGTGAGCGATAAGATGGCGAACACTGTATGCCTCAACTTTCAAAATATAAGCTAGTGCGACAAGTAGGGCGTCTAAACTGTTAATCAGAATAATTAAAGGATCATAATTTTAATTATAACAATTTCAAAGTGGCTAATTCGGTTGATCACAGACGAAAATTCTATAAAATTGAAAAACACCGCAGCTGCAGGTCTCGTTCTTTATACTGTGGTGGACAGCGATTATTTTAATAATATTATTTGACGTCGTTTGCCTTCTCGCAGACGGAAGACAAACACGTTTGAAAATACAGCAGAAGTCGCAAAAACAATTCCTATTCCTATACAAATAACAAACCTACTGTCATCGAAGCACAGCCGACCCCGCGTGGCTGAGTTGGTTGAGCGGCTGAGGGGTTCTGGGTTCGATTACCAGGTCAGGCTGGGTGTTAATTTGTGTTTTGTCCATTGGGTCGCAAACCTTGTCACCATAAAAATTGTCTCACGAAAATTGCTGGGGTCACTCGAAATATGTCAAACCTAAAGGGGGGAATGGTTGGTGCAGTGTTGATGCGGAAGATTCCGCATCGCCGCTGCACCAAACATTTTTACTAAAAACACTCGTAGCTCAGTTGGATAGGTCATGAATAAAATAAGGTATGCCAAGGGATAATGGATCAAATCCCGGCGTATCCATGCTTTGTTTTATTATTTTTTTAATTTCCGAAATTTCTTTATGTATATTATATATATATATATATATATATATATATATATATATATATATATATATATATATATTTAGTTCTTAAAATATTGCATGTGCATTTAATATGTCCAACGAAATATTTTTATTACCATATAAATTTTTTGTATTGTTAACAAAATACAGCCATTTGCCTAAAACAAATCGAGGGAACAAAATAATTTGGTACGAGCAAACAAATCTCTACGTGCCCCTATACAAACATATGATTTGGTTGATTCAAACATATTTTGTTTGCACCAACAAATTACTTTTCTAAGTGCAACGAAGTACACCTCCCGCATGTAAAATAAAAATAAAAAAAAATAAATTGTATACAAAACCAACTTTGAAGTTATATTCAAAAGTGAAGTGAGGATGTGAAAAAAGAAAAACAATTTTTTTCGCCGAACATGAATATTGTAACAGAAAAACATCAGGTAAAGATATTCCTTGAGGAAAAAAAAGTTTAAAAAGGGCCAACAACGGAAGGTTCAATTACTATACATAACCGTCCCTTTCAAATAAGGTAAACCTACCCTACTTTGTTATACTAAGGCTTTGTTCTTCAGTACAAAACATATGTTGAAGATTTTAATTGCGATGATATATTTGACGCACTGATCACTTATTGTCGAAATTGCACGTTTGCTTAATGTTGGTAAGCTAACGAAGCCCGCAAAGTGGTTTATCATGATATTAATATATATCAGGGTATGCTGTCAGTTTACCTTATACTTAGCTCAAATACGGCCCAATTTTTGGCGCACGACTCAAGTCAAGTCGATGTCGGAAGTTTGTAGCGAGGCACAGCGAACCGCCAGTGATGGATGTTAATTAGCAGTTCTCGACCTTGGAGGGCCTACAAACAGACGGTACTCACAAACGTCTACCTACGCCGCCCGACGTTTTAATTTTCCGCGTGAATGGCGAGGCGAGGCCGAGTGCTAGCAATCTCGCGCGGCGACAAGCGGTAATCGATCATGCTGAGCAGGTCGAGTCTCGCCAGCTACTTTATCCACGGGCAAACAACACGCCCACGCCCACCTCTGGAAGCTGTGCGCAACTTGATTAGGCCACATTGTCACAGGAAGTGTATTATCCGGCTTCCCTCTAGTTTTTCCTCATTTCCCTCCCCCCTTCCTTCCTTGATCGTGAGGTAAATAAGGTAAGTAAGCTTTACGTATCGTCGACACCGAGGTTATTACAGACAGTGACACACAACTCGGTACAATGATAAGAACTCGGAGAAGAGTCGGTTATGGCCTCAGTTAAGGGGCCCGCCTCGTTGCCATAAAAATCACACTGCAGCGTGTTTAAAGAAAAAGTTTTACACCGAAACTAATACACGTGTGTTCACGCCGTTTCTCTACGAAAAGAACACACACTTCAGACGACTGCCCTTAAGTACTTTCAAGACAACACACGTATTAGAAATCCCCTTGTAGGGCACGTCAAAATGGGTTAAAACGGGGTTTTCAGGCTGTTATAGCGGAAAATATACTAGCCGGGTACATGTGAAACCAGTTAAGGGTAGTGCATTGGACTTTAGTAAAGTGATTTCGTAAATAAAACAATAGAGTCACCACTTAAAGTCCCATAGGAAATTTGTTGTTTCGCTAAGACTGCGCGCCTTAAGCGTAGAGGCGACGCACCGTTGTATAATAGCCCATACGACGTCGCCCTTAGCACCATACCTCACTCACACAAACACATATGCCACGAGGCGGGCCCCTTGAGGGCGCCGCCTACACGCGCGTGAGAGGCTCAAAAGCGACGGACCAGTAAGGTCGACCTTGAAGCGCGCATAAAATGCCGCGTCGCCTCAACGAGCCAAGCGCTGAACTAGCGTGCAACGTTCTCGCCGAACGGATTTTACTATGGGACATTAAGAAGTGACAATTATAATTTTATTGACGTAAAGCCTGCAACTAAGTTCAGTGCCAGTCGCAATCTGAGTTTCACATACATCACGTGAGTACATTTTGAAGTACTGAAGTCTGAAAAGGACGTTTTTTAGCCATGTTGGAAGGATTAGAAACAGTGTTTTTGATGAGCGTGGTGTCTTAACAATGAGGTTCCGACCTTGTCTGCAGTTTGTTTTCTTTCGTACGTTGGCACACTGGGCACACGTGGAATATTTTCGTAGAAAAAAAACCTGTTTACGAACACACTGCAATGCATTTGAAGCGTGGGGTAGGCGGTTGCCTTAAGGTACCATCTCAGCATTCGCCTGAAGAGATTTCGGGAAACCATGAAAATTTGAAATAAGGTTGACCGGAGCAGGTCGCTAGGTTGTTCATAAGAGGAAGTGGTAACATAAAATAATGCTACATGTTTTAATTTAAAATACTGGTCCCTCTAGCCAATATGATAAAAAAAATCCTGGACCACAGTTCTTGCCAACTTTTATGACAAATTTCCCGAGTACAATAAAAAATTACTATATATTTTTGTTTGGAATACCGGTCAGTGGGTGACGAAATTTTGGTCAACACTTAACATCGAGGTCTTTAGCGCTGGTGAGGGGTGACATGTGTGGAGCGGCGCCGGAATGAACGGCCGGGTGAAACGGCAAATCACCGGGAAAATCCGCCTACCAACGGCATCGTCTGGCACGATTTCCACATCGATGGCTTAAAGCACACATATTGTATGCCCATGCAACTCGTCTAATTAATATTTATTTTAAAAAAAGCTTTAACTTCCAAGCAGAAGTAACTTGTTTATGATGTATATTTAGATGAAATCATGGGGAAAAATAATGCATATAATAAGTATAATTTGTAATTGCTAGTTGTAAAAAATTTTGAAATATTCTTTCACAGTTCCTAAAAATGTGCTTTAAACCATCGACATGCTAAAAACCAGGAACCACCGGGAATCTAACCCGGATAACCTTGGTGGGAGGCGAGTACTCCAACTGCTGCGCCATGCGCTGCCCCTGGAATACCGGTAATTCGTCAATATAACTTACAATTTTTTTTCCCATTCCGTATATAAAATGCATCTAGAGACGATACTCCAGTTCACCATGGCAACTAGACTTGATTTAAGACGGATTCACAACTACACTTGAACCATTTTACGCATAAAAGAACCAAGTGCCATTGTGATGCAACTGAGAACATGTAGGTTCAAAGATATAAACCCCTGCATTTAATTACAATTGCATGCATGACAAAATTGCAGAACATTATTCCGTACAAGGGCATATAAGTTATTAACGTATGTAAGTTTTAAATTCACGTATTTGCTACTATGTCAGAACAATAAAATATCGTGCTTGGTTCCTTTATCCTTCACTTATCGTACATACGAACACATGCACGTACGTTAAATATTAGAAATTGGATTCACAACAATATTTAATCTAGACACGCGCGGAACTTATGTCGTCATAAAATATCGGTAACAGATGATCGTATTTTATTGTTATTTTTCGAAGGGAATTAAATAATTTATGACCACAAGACAAAATATTTCTCAACATAAATTAATATTTAATAGAGTCTTACGTTTGCACATGCTGCATTTACAACCACCACTTAGCGTTCATACGTACGAAGTAGAAAGATGATCAACTCTTATTACGTACGCACGAACGCTAAGCGAGGATGTGAATGCTAGCATGAACACTCGGTGTTTCTACCTTTACACGTACGTACTGGCGTAGGCTACGTGGTCGTTGTGAATCCAGCTTAACTCTCTCCTATCCTGATACTTATACCCGGTCAGGTGTTTTTATTGTAACTTTGTAAGCTGAATTCTCCATCCAACTTCAGATTGAACTTGGATTCAAAATTTTATGTTTTCACATCACAGAACGTATCTCGAAATGAGAGCGAAACGAGAAATACTTTCATGAAATAGTATGACGAGTGTGAAAGGCTTCGCAGCTGTCGCGAATCTCTGTCCAATCAAACAATGCCCAGAAGTATTGGAGCGGCCACGAGTTGTAAAAAGTTGTTGTTTGGATGATTGTAAAGGGGGAAAACAACACCCACTTGTGACTATCGTTGTCAGGATTTCAATTTCAATATATTCTGATTAGTTTCACACTGCTCGCTGGCCGAACACACTGGTAAATAGATTTGAGCAAAACTTGATTATGACTAGCAATACTGCCACTGTATTAGTGAAATATTTTCATTTACTTTATTTAGGAAGAACAGCTGCCACTTCTGGCACTCCTAACCATGTTTAGGCACTGCCTGTTTCGCATGCAGGTAGGCTATGTACGCATGTTAGCATGTATGTATATGTAATATGTAATAACTATTACCCGCGACTTCTTTCACGTCGTTTTCGACAGTCTCCCTCCTATGTGTTCATTTATCGGTATTCCTTGCCCATTTTTGTTTTACGTCCGAAAATTCCAAAAGTAACACAATGGAAACACAACTATTAATGTTATCTTTCAGTAGACGTATAAGATGTGAACTAGAACTCATAATTACGACTTTTTATATGTAACGTAACAAAATTAATCACTTTCGTTAACTTAGCAAAAATTTATTTATTATATAAATAAAATAAAAAATTTAAAAAAAATCAATTTATAAGTTTCTCGTTCATTTCTCATACGTCTACTAAAAGGTGAGATTAATGACTACGATTCCATAGTGGTACTTTCACAATTTTCGGTTGTGAAACAAAAATTGGTAACGAAAACAAATATAACACATAAGCACGGAGACTGAACTCTTAAAAGTCTCTTTCAATCATACAAATGTTCTTAAAAAATTTCGTAAAAAATACATATTTCAATTCTCAATATATTTTTAAAACAATTTTTCCCATATAACAAAAAAAAATATGATAAAATATTTTTGGCACTTTAAATCTAATATAAGTAATACTATTAACACTGATAAATTACTGTAAAACCATTGCTGAATTTTCTTTTAAGACAATTCCTGTAACGAACAATTTTTTTACGAAATTTTAAATTGTGTAAATTTAAATTAAGTGTAAATAATGACCGCATTACAAACATTTAGAAAAAGAAAACTTTATCACTAATTCTTTGCGTATTCCGTTCTGTTCCCTGCCTCGCTTTGCCCCGCAGCCCCCCCTTTTTTTATAAACCTTTGCGGGCGCCCGTACAACAACTCGTCAAAGTTTCATCTCAATCAGACGGACGGTATAGAAACGTATACGATACAAACGGAAACACATACAGACATGTTTATATGTATGTATACATAACGGTAGATATTAATTGTACAGACATATTTTTTGGTGATTCCAGAAGTAAAATTATTCTGGAAATGTCATAACGATGGCTTAGGATGAAAACCCCGTAAATACAAAATTTAAAATTTGGTAAAATTTGGTTGAAAGAACCTAACGTTTTGACATTATTCAAAACTCCAATTTTGTACGCAAGGTATTAAAATTGCTTTATTTAAATAATAACATTGGTTAGATTTAAAATTGCTGGTTACTTTTTTTTTTGTTAACTTTTGCAGTTAATGTCAGAGTTTGAGTTACGAGGTTTTCATTCTAAGCCATCGATAAGTAACTTTCTATGTGAACAAAACGTAAACAGACACATAAGACCTTCTAAATTGTGTCTTTTAACTTTATTTTACACATTACCGTTTGTACAAACCTCACGGAGTTTATCCGAACAATACGTATCCATCCTGTATAGAAATGCGCAACGACACACACACATATATATATACATACACACACACACACACTCCTACACACACTAATACACACAGTCACACATACTACCCCAAGCAGAGCACTCGCCTCCCACCAAGGTGAACCGGGTTCTATCCTCGGAGGGGTCGGTATCCGGATTTTTGCATGTGGTAATCGTGCCGGACGATGTCGCTGGTCGGCGGGCTTTCTCGGGGATCTCCAGTTTCCCCCTCCCTCTCATAACGACGCTGCTCCACTATAGGCCGTTCGGAATAAAGTGAACACTAAAAATTTAACCTTTGAAAAATATCACCAGCTGTTACTGCACATAATTCAACATTAACTATAGTTGCCTTACTGCTTGTATGGTTGGCAACGAAATAACACAACATAGTTCCGTGTTTATTCGTATTTAAATACAACAATACTGAAACAAATTCAACCGACAGCGATATAATTGTATTTTATATAATAAATTAACTTATTTTATATCAAACTATATAGGTACCTATCGACTGGACAATTTATTTTACACGCGCAAACATAAAGTGACGTGTCCCAGGAGGTTTGACTTTTCCCGTCCTTAGCCGGTACGCGCGGAAAGATACGAATTGGCTGGAAATAGATCTGTAGCAGGGCTTTTTCGAGTGCTCACTTTATTCCGAATCGCCTATATTCATGTTACCTCTCACCATCGCTGAAGATCTAGACGTTAAGATTCTGTGGAGTCCAGCTTCTTTTCTACGTCTGAGGCAAAGATACGGGGACGGCGATAAGTCGAATATAACACGTCCGTCAAACACATCGTCGCCTCTAGGCCCGAAGTATTAAACTAACGTGCACTGTTTTCGTAGATAGCGTTTTCCAACGGGACTTCAAGCGATAACCCTGCAATTTTATTTATGAAAAAAATATATGGTAAAGTCCAGTACAGGTCTCTATGATTTTGTTTTACGATTACGGTTGATATTTTTCCAGCTACATCAACGTGAAAAGGTCATTTTTAGCACTTTTGAGGAGCTTAGTAATCATGTATTTAATTAACGGACATCATTTTTTAAATCCATAGGGACACAGTTCGAATTGTGTCTTCTTCTCGTAGATAAACACATTGGAAACATTTACAAGAAAAACTACTTCTGTACTACGCTAACAGCGCGGCCCACGAGCCAGATCCTCTAACTGTTTTAAATGCTGACCACAACCTTTTCAACTTCTCCTCTTCTACACACATGCGACATGAAAGTAAGAAACAGTATGGGCATTAGGAATGAGAGAAATCTAGTGGAATGAGAGACAAAACGCAAGACGAAGAACGAGGCCAGCAGGCATACACATATATCCGTTATACCCACCTAAGTCGGTCTGAAGAGACAGACCCACCCACGCATTAGTAGGCGGCTAAAAGGGCAGTTCAATTAACTCTCTGGAGATCTACCTCTCCTTCAATCACAGCGGGACGTCGACAAAGTGCAGATCCGTGCCTCAACCTATCACTCTGGTGATGGTAACAGACACCAAATATACAATAGCGGAATTCTTATTGGCTCAGTGAAATAGGCTCGACGTACAAGCGATAGCTACGGACCCACGTTTTTCGCGAAAAGAATTTTGGCCCATTTTGTTTCAGTGTCTTACATACACACCTGCAATTCTGCTTCATGGTTATTGGCAGCGTATCTATATGAAGAACCGTATCTCATTTGACTGAGCCAATTACAGTGACGTTCCTGCAACACCACATCTGCGATTTGCCGGTCGAGTCCCAAGGCTCGTTAGAGCTAATATATCCAATCACAGGCCACGAAGCAGAACTGCAGATGTGTATGTAAGGCACCGAAACAAAGTGAGGCAAAATTCCTTTCGCGGAAAATACGGGTCCCTAACAACGACCTGATCGAAACAGTTTCCAACATATACATGAATTAGAAATACAACCTCTGCTCAGTTGAATCCACGGAAAAACCTGGACTCTACTTATTATTCTTGATTTAGGTCTGGATACCCATACCCACGAGATTTTCCGCAACTTACATTCCACCTTGTACTTCTAATGCCACTCCGCTTACACTAGAAACACACCCTATCAAAAGAAAAAATAAACTATCAGCATTTATTGTGAATAACAAGTTTATTTAGTCAGCAAAGTATTGAATTAATAAACGTGGAAACCTTCAACAAAAAAAAATAAACACAATTATTTGCAAAATGACAATAGACTATACAACACATTAAAAGGTGCGTGGCCAATCAGGAGAGAGTACGGCTGCCATTTGTCGAGCTAGGAGCAGTGCTGCAAACTATACATATATACTGCCCACAAATTTCCAGTTTTCACGTTTAAATCGCCTGAAGACGGGAGAAGATGTCAGCTCCCGAAACGTCGTGAAAAGTCGGTCTTTGGAAATCTACTGGTTTTTTTTTTTTTGTGTCTTCATCATTGTGTCTAGTCTATTGTCTGTGACGTCGTCGTTGTTATTCTGTCTTGCGTCCTAAACTGCATTTGTCCTAGTATTGTCGGTGCTGTCTTAATTGAGGTGTCCCGAGTTTTACAGATTACTTGAAGTTGCATTTCGACTTTCATTTTTGTAAGTTGATTTCATTTCCCTTTATTTGTTGTTAGGCGAATTTCTTATGGGATATTTCACGTGCTATTGTTTTCGTTTATGGATGAGTTCAATTAAGGTTAATTCTACAACATGTTGTAAAGAAAATGTGTTTTCTTATGGGAGAGTTTGGCACAGGGAAAATTTCTGCCGCTAGTTTCGCTGCAATCGCATGTGGACCAGAAAAATACGAAACTGCTGTAAAATTAATTTTAAATAGGCTTGGAAATGACAGAGGTAATTTAACTTAATTTCAAAGTAAAAATAAACCAATTTCGCGTTATGGATTATCAACTTTACGTTACTTAAAATTCAGGAAAGCTCTGTAGTTGGTCAGTTTGCACCCATTACGATACTTGCGCTCAATTGTTCCCTGTGACAAAGTTTTAACATTGATCTTTCTAACCTGTAGTAGAATTAACCTTAGTTGAATACAGCCAAACTAGGCTTGTTTCCTTATTTTTTTTCGTTTTTCGTTTGTTTTTTCTTAGTTTCATTCTAATATTTCTGGGACGACATAATATTGCAATGACGTATGTCCAGAACAGTACAGTACGTTATTCTGTCCCATTGCAAGAAACATTCAAAGATATTATCCTATAATTGATTATGAATAAGGTATACACGTGCGCACTGAAACAAACTGATGGAAAAATATTTTCGCGGAAATCAGAGGCCCATACTTAGAATTTTTTCGCTGAGATGAGTGAGTATACGTTGAAACCCAGCTAACAGTCGGGATTTCCCGCGATAAAACACTATCTCTACATATCACTCAACGCTGTAACTCCGCACTTGTCACCCATATCGACGTGGACAAGACAGGTCGTCATCATCCTGTCCACACTCTTATATCCTCCCCATCCGTTACGACTAACCGAGATGGCGCAGTTGTTCCTCATGCTTGAAGGCAAGGTAGAAGACAATTTTCATGATTTTTAATTTGTACCGTATATATACCCCCCCCCCCAACCATAAATTATGTGTTAGTCACACAAGATGCAGAACTACTTTACTAAACATGTTCAGCTTTATAGAGCGGTTATATGATCTCCAAACGAGTTCAGATCGCAGTCTCTTCCCGTTATAAGTAAACTACTTTCAAATAGTTTCGAACGACAATTTTTTCTCTGCTGCTCTCGTACTG
Source organism: Medauroidea extradentata (assembly GCA_003012365.1). Taxonomy (NCBI): domain Eukaryota; kingdom Metazoa; phylum Arthropoda; class Insecta; order Phasmatodea; family Phasmatidae; genus Medauroidea; species Medauroidea extradentata. The sequence goes on from PNEQ01015288.1 coordinate 15,215, forward strand.
CCTACTTCTAGTAACGAGATGTGTAACATATATGGGTGTTTTTTTTTTTTTGGTGTGACATTTTTTAAGCTACTAGTTTATACTATATACTTACGTTTACATTAATTATGTTTATATTAGATTTACACGCACAGCAGCATTGCAGTTAGATGCAATACAACTAAAAGTAACGGATATTAAGTGTAGATATGATAATAAATAAATAGATTGTGGTATATTTCAGGTTCTAAATTTGTCGAGGTTAAAAATTTCACTGACATTTTTTTCGGCTTAGGCGCGTAACCACGCAAAGATGCTTAGCTTTGAAAGCGATCAAACATGGCTGCCGAATGTGTTGAATTAAACATATTTATGCTCTCTAGTGTGACTGTAGCCTCACACACTACTTAAGGGCGCAGTCTACCACAATTTTCTTCACCATTTTTTTATTTGTACCAGATACGTTTTTCTTATTTTAGACACAAAATGTGACTAAATTTGGCTCTTATGAAATATTTTTATCTCTCATAGTTTTCACGTAATGGATTGTTAAAGTCATATTTTGCATGTTTCCGTTTTAAGGACTACACTAAAACCAACAGATATACCAAACTAAAAAAAATCACAGTGGATAAAGACATTGCAGGCTACAGTGTGATGCTCATAAAAATAAAGAATAAAAAATATTCGTATTTAAAAAAAATGCTGAAACTGAAAATAAAAATTTTAAAAATTCAATAATTTTTTTTTAAAAATACAAATAACTATGAGAGATAAAAAAATTTCATAAGAGCCAAATTTAGTCACATTTTGTGTCTAAAATAAGAAACAAATATCTGGTACAAATAAAAACATAAAATAATGGTGATGAAAATTGCAATAGCCGCGCCCTAAAGGGTGTTCAAGTGCGAAAAAAATCTTAATTTTATATTTATTTGAAATAGTGTTAGTTATATAGACAATACTTGTGAGTACTGTTTCATCTTACGAAACAATTTTAACTCGCATAGTTTTCTCATAACGGTGCGGCAAAGTCATAATTTGCGTGTTCTGCTGCCATGCAAATAGTGAAAACCAATTGACTTACGTTAGTGAAATATTTCACAGCTAATTAACATGCCACGTGCTAAGTAATGAAACATTTTTAAAAAATACCGTGAACTCTTTTTGTATTTTAAAAAATTGCTGAATTTTCAACTTTTTCTTGTAATTTTGCGATTCATTTAAAAATTCAAAATATTACGTTATGTTCTTTTAAATTCTTTATTGCATAGGTCATGGGATGTGCTATCATCGTGAATTATTTTATTCAAGTAAGTCATTTGGTTTTCACTATTTGCATGGCAGCAGAACAAGCACATTTCGACTTTTTCGCACCCTTATGAGAAAACTATGAGAGCTAAAATTGTTTTGTACGAGGAAACTGTACTCACAAGTATAGTCTACAAAACTAACACTATTTCATAAAGATATAAAGTTATGATTTTATCGCATTTGAACGCCCTTAAACACCACTGGCTATGGAATGTTAGTGAACGCCAGTTCAGTAAATAATCCCCGTGCAACTTAGTGGAGGGGAAGATAAGGAAGGCAGTCAGAGTAGGAACCGAACAACGTCACCCCTTTGCACACCGGGAATACACTCTCCCAGCTCGCTCGACGTGTTTTGACCATCTCAGCATTATTTTCTTGCCATAGCAATCAGTCTAGCACTACTAACAGAGGAAAATGTCCCTTGCCAAAATAATAACACTGAGCTTTCTAACCTATAGTTAGAGACCTGAAAAATTCGCGTTCTCTTTTGGACGCTAGCTAGACTTCAAACATGAGTAAATTTGTGACCATTCTACAATTAGCTCTGGATTTATTTGACACATCCTGGAAGACAATAAACCAACAATAATGTCCCTTGGCAGGCAAAAGGGCCAACATAACATTTTACAAACTTCTGAGTAGAAAGAAAGAACTGTTAAGAAATTCAATTAAAAACAAATTCCAAAAACCAATTGCAGCTGTAGAATTCCAGGCCACTATGCTGAATTTGGTTTCTCTCTAGCAGTAAATTGGTTTATGAACTAATATTAAAACTGAGACGTAGGCCCTTTTGCCTGCCAAGAGACGATATGGCGGCAACTAAATACAAGTTCAATCAAGTGGTATCACTGTATCAGTAGAGACACTGGTAAATCGCGGGAAAAGTTTATTGTTTGCTAGGCTCCAACATGCTATGTATAACAATGAAGGTTTTGCACCTATATTGGCTATCGTTTACGTGAAGCACTGTGTCCCTCTTCAACAGAGCCAATTACAACTGTACAGTTTTAACACAGAACGTGTGTGATTTGCCAAAAAAACTGTTCACATTTGTCACGATTGAGATACTACAGTTTATTGGAGACTATGTTAAATATTCCCGCGATTTTCCAGTGTCTCTAGGTATCAGTGTTTCAGCGAGCAGCCAATGAACAGCTGTTATCTGCTTGAGTACTCATATATTCTTGGAGGCTAGCCCACAGGTAGGCTAATCTACGAATTTTTCCGGTATCTACCTATAGTAGAATGAACCTTACCCTAGAAGACCATCTCCATGCTGGGAACATAGAAGAATGAGACACACTCACCACCGTCAGTGCCCTTAGTGAACATCTTCTCGACGACGGCCGTCTTGGCCGTGTAGCTGCTGACGTTCTCCACGTCCATGCACAGCTTGCGGAACTCGCGAAACGAGTTGTCCTTGTGGTTCCTGTTGGAAGCATCCTTCTGAGACTCCTGGCTCGAGCCCTGCGACACCTGCTTCTTCGGCTTGGCGTCCGCCTTCGCCGGCGTCGTGCCGCCAGGGTCCTTCTTCTTCTTCTTGGGCGTCTGCGTATCTGCGCAAACCCAACAACTACAAATGTTCTACACGAAAACAATACATTCACGTATAACTGTCAAGCAGAAAACCACGGCAGGCAGTGACGCTTGAAGTGGCCACCGTATGTTGTGCAGAGTTATACACCGGATGTTAACTTCCGCGTTTGATGCACGGAGACAAGGTTCAACTTGCCATACTCGACGGTAACAACATCGCTTCTATTTGCGGCGCGCCAAACTGGCGTGCAGTGTTTTCCTATTGAATGGCGACCCTACAATCGTATTCATGGAAAGTTTGTAGTAAAGTCCAATGCAGGCTTCCAATGTTGTGTTTTACGAATCCAGGTAGTATTTTTCCAGTTACAGCTGTCTAAAAGAGTAATTTTTAGCCATTTTGAGGGCCCTAAAAACAAATTTCTAATACGCATGTTGCTTTTTGAAAATGTTAGAAGCCTTGTATTAACCATGTGTTCTTTTCGTAGATAAACATATTGTGAGTAAGTTTAGCTGTTTTGCGTAGAAAAGAATAGGCACGGCGCACACTGTTTATGTGCCAGGTGTACAAGCCTCTTAAGATTATTCGGAACCTGCTCATCGCGCATGAGTGAAGTCTCCTTAGAAATAACATCCAAAGAACGATACACGTGCGTATACACGTTTCAAAATCACCACCATTTTCTATCAGGCAAAAATGGCGAAAATTGACGTTTTTTCAATTATTATTTTTTTAGGTGTGACAATATCGGCACAACACATTTTAAACGGTACAATCGAGTAAAATACGCTTTTATCTTTAACATCACATATTAAATAACAGTCACAACTGAACGTCTCACAACGGCGAGTTGTCGGCGAAAGATTGCACGCCAGTTCTGTGACTTGCGCCTAGAGGCTACGACGAGGTGTGATGCGTGTGCTGTGTCGTCCTTACCTCTTCCACACTTCTAGGCCTCAACAGACAAAATACGTTTACACAGGCGGCCACCTTAAGAGCCTCGCCGACCACACGCTTAGAATGCATTGCAGCGTGTTAGTAAACACGTTTTATTTTACGAAACTATTCCATTTGTACCCATCGTGTCAATGTACGGAAATAAATAAACTTCAAACGGTGACTGAAGGGTGGTTTCAAAGCATCATGTTGATTAGGGAAATAATTTCTGAGCCCTTCCAAATGGCTAAAAACAGCTTTTTTCACTGTAATATCTGATAATCTACTCATGGGATTGGTGTTAAACAACTCCAGAAACATACAATGGACTTTGCGTAAAACTTTCAACCAATAAAATGATGCGGTCACCACAGAAATGTGTCAGCTATGCGAGTGATGGACGATACCACAGCTAGCTGTTACATTGCCTTGCTACAGAGGTGATACCGCACAAGATGACCCGGTAAACATCGCCCTTGGCGCCGTGCCTCACTCACACAAACACACGGCCACCAGGCGGGCGCCTTAACTCTGAAGTTAATTTTACGTTGGCGAAAATCGGTGTTTTCGAATTCTTTTTAAGTTATTAGGAAAAAAACTGACGCAGAATCTTTTAAAAAATGTATAGGCATGTACAATACACGTTCATCTTTAATATCGCATCATAACATGATACGGTCGCCGCCGAATGTCTAATAAAGGCGTTGTTGCCAGGACTCTAGGGTAAGCAGCACCTCGAGAATGTGGTCAACAGACCTTGAAGACAGTATGCTCACCTCGTGAACAGTCCGGCAGGAACTTGAGAATCTCGTCCTTCTCCTCGTCGTCGAGGTCGCTCCAGCCGTCGATGTCGTCCGGCGACTCTATCTTGGGCGTGGTCTTCCTCTGCCGCGAGAAGACGTCGAAGAGGCAGGGCACGTGGTGCCACATCTTCAAGAGGCCCGGCCCGAAGGGGTTGTATCCGGCCTTGGCGAGCCTCAGCTTGCCAGTCTCCAGCTTCTGCTTGCACTTTTTGCAGGCGGCGCGACCCGTCTTGGCGCGCTCCGCGAAGAACTTCTTACTCTCCTCCTCGCCTTCACCACCACTACCGCCACCGCCCTCCGCGTCAGACATCTGCAACACCAACGACCCGCACAGGCAGGGTTTATAACCTCTTACTTACCCTACCACACCCAGTAGTTAAGGAACGTCACTAGATAATAAATTAGCAGTCACTAGATAATAAATTAGCACCACTTCAGGATGATTTGTTTACGCTAATTTCTCAAAGAATAATATACCTATGACAGTGAAACTTTTTTGAAGCAAACACAAAAGTCGTATTTTCGTTACTATCCTTGAAGTTTTGACACTGGAATATTTGTATAGGTATAATAAATTGGGATTTCAGCAAATTATTGTAGTATAGTGCCATTTACTCATAATACACATTCCTCAATTAAACAAACGGTTTAACTATGTAACCTAGATGCCTCCTATGTGAATACATATCTGAATTAAGACTTTTTGTTAACTTATTTGTCTGTGAGAAAACCGACTAAAACCAAAGTGTAATTTACTTTTTTTTTTCTTTTACACTCACAGAACCACTCCGGTCAATATCACTCCTTGATTCCCACCTTCGAAGTACCGTCTCAGACGAGAACACGCCCAGCTGTCGCACAAAGTGTACGTCCGTCGGCCGCTTGCTCAGGTTTCATTATAGCCACGACAGAGTACCTACACAATTTTCCATGGGCGTACCTAGGAACAGTTTTCGGAGGGAGTTTTGAACTCTCAACTTGCATAAATGGTTCAATGTCATCTGTGCTTGACGTGTCTAAATGTAATATTAACATATTTTATTAATATTTTGGTCGTTTTTGTAGTATATTATACCTTCTGCAATGTAAAATATAATACCTAGAGAAGGAACCTGACATTTTGGAGGGGGTTTGAACCCCAAAAACCACCCCCTGGGTACGCCCATGGTTTTCTCTTTCAGTTTATCTGACTTTCCCTGACCTGATCAACACAACTTCCCTGACCGCGACAAGTCTATGCCTTTGGAGTACTTAAAACTCCACGAAATTTAAATATTAAAAAACCGTCAAAAGTACAAGTTTATATGCAAAAACCACAATTTAATGTATCCGAAAAGCTTGTTCAAACAATTGAAAAGAATGTAATTTTTATAAATTATCAATAACTTGCCCTTACAACAATAAGCTATAACTAGTTTTCAAACACTGACATTTTCTCTTGCTTAGCTGCTGATTACAGTTTCACAGTACCATCGTTTACGCTGTTTTTTCGATTATTATTATTTAGTGTAACGTAACGTAAGTGGGCTGTACATCTCGTCGACAGCGAGGCCATTAGAGACGGTGACATACAACTTAGTACAATGACAGGAGCTGAGAGAGGAGTCGGCCATGGCCTTTGTTAAATAAACCATCCCAGCATGCGCCTGAGGTGATTTCGGGAAACCGTGGAAAACCGTAATCAGGATTGCCGGAGCCGGCAATTGATATGATTGTTTAAATTCTAAAAGGATGCATACATCAACCGTCACATCAATAAGTTGAAAATTATAAAAATATTTTGTTTTCAAAGAAAAAAAAACTACGTGGCAAACACTGTATTCAAAAGATTTATATGACGGTTTTAAGATACCTGCTCCCTTTTGAAATTAAATATGTAATATTCTATTAGGAACCCATTTACTGAAGAGTTAGTGGACCTGGCAAGTGACCCGTGCTCTAGCGGCCCACTAACTTTCAAGCGTGCTTTACCTCGCTTTGATATACGAACGGTGACATACAAACTTGCACAAGGAAAAATTTCGGGAAGCCGTATAAAACCACAGTAAGGACGGCCAGAGCCGGGAATCGAACCCGGACCCTCCCGAGTGCTAGCACGTGTTACCGTTGGGCCACATAGCTCGGTACATTAAGCAAGATTACGCAGTGCGGCGAAGAAAATGCCTTTCATTCCGAAAGACTTAGGTTCGAGTCTTTGTCCGGTTACCCTGGGATTTCTGAAACCACCGCGACGGTGAAGTTAAGTCAAACCATCGCGGCAGAGTTCAAATCCCGGAGGGGGCTGTTCCCGATTTTCGCATGTGGGAAACGTGGGGGGTGTTGCCGTTGGCCGGCAGGTTTGCTAGAGGTGCTCCCATTTCTCCGTGGCCTTGCATTCCCTTACTGCTCCACACTCGCCTCATATCAACGTTCTCCAGCGTTAAATGTCAGGGCACCTGCACATAATCCCACATTTAACCTGTGGGAGACAAGGGTAGACCTACCGTATATTGGTGTAAAGATGCCACCACCGTACTATGAACGTTTTTTTTCAAGGACCCCTTCCTTCAAACATAATTATTAGATAACAATCATGCCAAATACAAGTTTATTTGTATTTAATTCTTCTTTTTAAGCGTTTATATGGGTATCCGCTAAAATTACAGATCATAAAAAGTTAACTTGCCAAACCGGGAGTTTACTTGCATCATTTATCTTAGCCTTGCAATTGTGGCACAAAAACACGCCCTAGTTCCATTTAATAGTATTATTTTGCAACAAACTTGTGCACGTCGTATTCTTCTATACATCCGGAAAAATCACGATTCCCTTCAGTTGATGCACTCAAGTGAGCACCACAGCTTACATTCATCAGCTTCGAGACAATAAACAATCTCAGCGGATGTGCCTCCACACAACGCGCCCAAAACACTTCCCCGCAAGCAGTCGTGCAATACTTGTGGTTCACATACACGCTAGTAACACTAGAGTGTATTATGATTAATTACAAATCGTCTTGAATACCCAATTTATTTCCCTAGCTCTTGATTAAGAGAGACAAGTAGCATAGTTATTATCCATTTAAATTAATTAGCGTGCGCCACTATCGATTAAAGACCATCGTGCACTTTTGAAGCTGTGGTTACTTTTTTCGATTGTCTCATTTGTATATTTGTGTCACTTTGTATTATACGCCTACACATACACTGTTAAATAATAAAAACAGTAGATAGATTTCACCGCACCAAAAAAATACAACATGTTATCATCATTTCTGATACGGAGGTTTTTAAAACTGGTTTTTTTTTTTTTTTTTTTTTTACTGCAAAGAGCTTACAGTCCTGTTCACTGCAGTGAACAAAATTTGTGACATTATTAAAAAACAGCTGTTAGTTATCAATAATTTAAATTCGACTGCCGGCGGCTAGCAGAAGGACAGCGCTGACGATAAAATGTAAAGCATAATGGATAGCTTGTTTCCTTCTGGTACATTCCAGGCCAACTCCTACACGTGAGGAGGCTGCCTACCCCTGCCGTTTCGCCGCGCCGCAACCCGCCAAGCGGTCGTGTGGCGCGGCCACGTGACAGGAACAAGGCGCAGGGGTACGACGCCCAGACAATAAAACGTTCGCGACAAGGTAATTGAGTTTGCGTCCGGGAAGGAAGCTGTCGTGGATAGGTATATGCGGAAACGCGCTAAAGATCGTATTGGTGAATTGCGCGCGTTACTTTGGTAGCTCAGAATATGTAAAGGGATGATTTTTACGTTTTCGGCAGAAACCACAGATGGTGTTTCCTGGTCTTATTTGGAAAACCATAGAAAACTGACATCAGAAAGAATACCCGGCCACCAGAAATCGAACCCAGGTCATCTTCAGAACTAGTTCAGCGTTATTATATTGTGATATCTAATACTTAAAGCTTATTTTCTTGGTGTGAAATAAACGTAAGCCTACGAACGGGGAAAATAGCTTGATAGCAATGTATTGGTCCTGTAACACCTCAGATCTTGCCCTACTCGCAATAAGATACAGATTCTAAGAATGGTGCTTATAAGGGCAAAAATAAGGGAAAGTTTTAATATTATCACAGATTTCATCAGTAGATTTGCTGTGAAAGATGGCCTTCGTTTGGGGTAAAACACTACCACGGTTCGACTGCGTATGTATTCGTGAACGATCGCGGTGAACGATGAAAAGAAAATCGTTTTGCATTGCAAAACCTGAACATTTTCTCGCAAGAATAGCACGTACAATGCCAAGTTCTAGTCTAGATATATGGTAAAGAAAAGAAAAGCTACCTATTTTTTTTTTTCAAAACGACATATTGCTTATGTACAATTTTAACGAAACAGTACAAAATCAAATTACAGGTGAACTATTAATTTATACTATTCCAATAGACAGCATAACTATTATGCTCCATAAATTATCTAATTAGTTCGGAAAACTACCATTACTTCCCCATGCTTGTTTTAAATATTAATATCCCATGTATTACAAGAAAATCTATAACAGAAACATAAAATAAAACATTTTATTTTCAATCATTCACTAAATTGGCCGTCCTCACAAAATACGTATAATAATTCGAGGAAATTTTGCTATTACAGTTCGGTAAAAGAGAAAGAACTCCTTCAATGCACACAACTGGTTTCCAACAGGCACTGAATAAAAATTACAATTTGTAAAGACGCTAAATACATATGATAAAAGCATTGCTGTAGACCAAGACGTTGCCTTGTAGGGGTTGGTGAAATTTACAATATATGGAAGAACTGGGTACAGAAAAATCTAGCACGTTGTATTGCATGAAAACCATCAGACGAGTGTCATGACAACATATTCCAGAAACCACGCCAATCTGTGGAAAACAAAGACCGTGAGTAAGAAACAAATTTCATGTGCCGTCAAATAAAACGTATACGGACGACGCGCCATCTTGCATTCAGGTACTCTATCTAAACCATACAATGAAGATGTACTGAATGCAATACGAGTACGTATTGTAAAGCATGTCTACTTTTGTTTCAAGGCTTTCTATTTCTAGGAACTACAATATGATACACGTATTATATTAATTACATTTAAAGCACGGAATTGTCATTGCAAGGCCTAAAAATAGTTTTGACACTATCGTAGGCAGCATTACACTGTCATGTTTTTGTGCGCGCAGGTAAATTACGTTCACAGCTATTTTTCTTTTAAAATACGCAAAATATATATATATATATATATATATATATATATATATATATATATATATATATATATGTGTGTGTTTTACACTATACAATTTTTTTGGATAATTTAAACTGTAACAAAAATATCTTGCAGGCCACCGTAGCATAAACGGATAAGCACCGGTCTACGAAGTGAGACGTCCTGGGTTAGAATCCTGGCTCGGGCATTGCTGCTGTGTAGTTCCTTCACCTCACTTGACCTCGTTGATAGGGCGGTAAAAACCCCTCACCTCACAAAAGTTATCTTGACAACCAGTTTCAGAAGGAATGCTCTGTGGTGAATTCTTTCAATGCGTTTTTCTTAAGGGCGTGGTAAACAGCAATTTTTATCACCATGTTTTAAATTTTTATTCGTACCAGATATCTTACAGTTTTAAGGACTAAACTAAAACCAACTGAGAATCCAGGCTGCAAAAAATTCACAATGGATAAAGACGTCGCTGGCTACACTGTCACATACATGAAAACAAAGAATAAATTTGATTTGCATTTAAATAAAAATGCTAACATTTTAAACATACATTTTAAAAATTCAATAATGTTTTTAAAAATACAAAAATAATTTATTTTGTGGTTTAACATAGCTGAATTTGTAGTCTACAACAACGTTATTCACTGTGATTTTTTTTCAATTTGGCAAAAGAGTTTGTTTTAGTGTCGTCCTTAAAACGGAAACATTCACTTTTGGCTTTAACGAGCCACTACGCAAAAACTATGCAAGATAAAAAAAATGTGTACAAGAGAAAAATCTTGGCAACTAGTTTCAGAACGAACACTTTGTGATGAATATTTTCAATACGTTTCTATTAACTCGCTTTATTGACTGTTGGAGTGTCTGTTCCGTAACAATGAGCAGACATGATGGTTTCTCGCGAGAAAACTTGACTGTTTGCTGGGTTTCAACTCACGTTCAGCTTATCAGAAGATTATTGGCTTTCGCTTCTACGTGGAGCAGTTATTATATTTGACTGAGCCAATAAGAATCCCGATATCGAAATATTTGATGCCTATTATTGGTCTGCAGACAGCTACGTTGTGTCAGACGTTCATCACCCAATCATAAGTGTTGCAATTAACTACAGTATTTTCAAGGGTATGTTGGCACAAAACGTTTTCGCGATATACCATCACCTTTAACAATGAGATGTTCGGTAACAACCAACAGTGTATTCATATGGTGTTTAATTAACTCGCTTTCTTGTCTGCCTGTCCGGCACAAGTTTTGGAATAGATTTTAAACTAACTACCAAACAAGTGGAGTCATGAAACTTTAAAAATACCGTAAGGTATATAAGGGGTAACATTACACCACAATTTTTCGTTTAAAATAACTGTTAGCATCCTCTTACAGGAAATAAACTTTCACAGTACACAGCAGTCATAAACGACATTAATTTACTGTAAATAGTGTTTTAGAATTAGTATTTAAAAATAAATTAATGGGGTAGTGCAAAGTTACCCAGGGGGGTGCAAAGAAACCTCACTTTACGGTAACTCAGAAGTGGATTACAATACAAAATAAAAATAAAAAATTTTGAAACAATTAATGTAACCATTTTTACATGCTACGATTTTTAAACAAGTAAATGCAAAATTTCAAATACAAGACAAAAAAACAGAACACAATATTAAACAAAAAAAATTTAATATACTTTTGACAACGGACTAAACAGTAGAGAATAATTTGAATGTGAAAATTCTTGTGGCATTTAAAACTAAAAAAAATCGTGAGGCGCATGCAAATGTACGGAGTGCAGGGAGTAGCTAGCGTTGAGAAAACTCCTACAACTATTATTACAATTTGCAATGAAATAAATTTATTAGCGACTTAGGTGAACTACTCATTAATAAATTATCTATTTCAAGCGCCTGACTTTATCCCCCCCCCCCAACGCCCCTCCCACTAAACCTTCTCCTGCGGTTTACAAGGTTAAGAGTACTTTCAAAGGACAATTACTTCATGATATTTTACAGCGTATCTGCACGTGCAGACTCACAAATCCTTTCCGCCTTCACCCCCGCAAATGTCGGCCCGTGAGTCACACTGCCCACTGACGCCCGCAGCGACATGATTGATGGACTCATCTCGTCCCTTTAACAATTGACAAAGATTATATCGCGTGTGAGGAAGAGATCCTCTTGCCAGGTGTTGCAGTGAATCGATCGTGCGCGGCTGGTAGAAAATAGCACGGAGCAAACATCGTTGCGCGCTGTGTAACACGCCGACGTAAGGACCAGCAGGCAGGAAGCGATGTATGACGTGTGTGTGCTAAGGCGAACAAGCTGGAAGAGTGGGGCGAAGTTTCCGCATGTCCTCAACTGGCACTTTCTCTTTCCTTTCCAAACTGATTTACCTGTACTAAGGTTAGTTCTAAGACAGGTTAAAAAGAAAATGTGTTTGATTATGGAAGAGTCTGGCACAGGGAAAAATTCTGCCACAAGTGCGCTGCAATCACTAATGTACTTAATAAAATACGAAACTTTAGTAAAACTATATTTAAGTGGGCGTCGTAAAGAGAGGTCATTTAATTTAGGTTTCAACTTCATGTAACCTAACATTCCGAAAACTCTTGTGATTGGTCAGTTTTCGCCTCTCACTGATACCAGCGCTCAGGCGGCAGAAATTTTCCCTGTGCCACAAACTTTTAACATTGATCTTCCCAACCTGTAGTAGAATTAACCCAGGGTGGCCACTCATCGCCAAAGAAAATACCCAAATTTCCCCTGATTTCCCTGACAGAAAATAAAAAATTTTCCCCGGTTCCAGACGCACGAAAATAACTTTTTAGTAATTCATTCAACCTACTTTCCAATAAAGGTAACGGTTTCAGGGTTTTTTTAAACACTGGTGTGTTGTCCAGATATTGAACTTCACAAAAATGGAGCATAAACAACAATGAGCCTGACAACGTTATAAAGCTCTCAAAACGTCTATATTTTCCACCGTGTATATATTGTGAAATTTCCATAAGAGCAAGGGAAGAAAATTCCCCGAAATTTTCCACATTAATAAAATAATTCCCTGAAATTTACCTGATACTCCCAGTAGCCACAATTTCCCTGATAATTCCAGGTTTTCAAGGTTATCCAGGTCTGTGGCCACATTGGAATTATTACAGTAGTGACAAATGCTTCTGTTTGGTAAATGTAATGCAACGAGAGTTTGGCCTGTCGCGTAGTGCTTTGCGTAACTACCTTCCAGCCTCAAGTTTTAAATGGTGAATCCACGTAATATATATTTCTTAAGATAAATTTTTCCCACGTAAGTTATTCTACGTGATATTTGCCAATGAAAACATTTATAATGATATTAAAAAAAAAAAACTTTGACTTTTTGTTTGACATTAGAAAATAAACGTAGGCTAACGTGATGTTTAATCCACGTTTTACGAAAAAAAAAAAAAAAAAAATTGCGAATAGAAGGTTTAGAAACGGTTAACTGTGGACTTATTTCTTCACAAATTTAAATCATAATACTTTCTGTTTGGAATTGTTAACATAAAAATGTGTCCATTTATAAGTAATTCATTTTATCATCGTTAGCAGCAAAATGAAGTTATTATTTTAAAAGGAACGTTACAAATTTAAAATGTCTACATTTTGAGGGGTATAATCCTCACGTCAAGATAAACAAAAATACAGCATGAACACAGGCCCTAAACATCCAGGCACTGTTATATATGACAACCATCCAGGCACTGTTATATATGACAACCATCCAGGCACTGTTACATATGACAACCATCCAGGCATTGGTTTTAAAACGCATCGTTACTGTAGGCTATTATTACAGGCCTCATGCCTTACAGCTAGGGGCCGGAAAATTAGGCAGATTCAATGACCTGCGTGTTAGAATGCACTATCCTGTGTATAATCAAGCCCCGACCATTTGTCAACTAGCTGCTACTCAGTGTAACAGCGGAAAATTAACGAATAGACGGGGCTTGAATATGCACAGGACAATGGATTCCAGCCTGCAGGTCACTGAATCAACATTTTCCGGCCCCTACTTACAGTACATGATGCGCTGGCTGGGTCATGTTACTGGTACTGTGGAATGCTTAGAGCCAATGATTTTTGGTGAAAAGAATTCTGCAACAATTTGTTTCAATGTCTTATGTGAACATCTGTTTCTCTGCTTCACGGTTAGTGAATGGAAGATTTTAACTTTCGACGTCTCGAGGCCCTTACGCGCACATCACGGACGTGTGGTGTCGCGGTAACATTGTTCTGGTTGATGCAGTCAAATGAGTCACGCCTCTGCCCTACAATATTCTGCCAATAACCACGAACCAGAGTAACAGATGTGCACGTAAGGCATTGAAACAAGTTGTTGCAGAATTCTTTTCACCGAAAATCACTGGCTGTAGGAATGCTACATCGGACAATGTCTACCGTACAGTTACATACGCCTCGTCTAGTATGTAGCTGCCAATAACAGCTTCAAAGACATGTACACAGTAGGTAACGTGGTTTAGCTCACACGCTAACACCTACACATCATGTACGTACTGTGAACTATAGTGCAAAAATGGCGCATTTTGGGGCCTATGTTGAGCCGACCTCTGTAGCGTAGTCGGTCAGGCGCCGATCCATGGTGCTAGATCTCCTGGGTTCGAGTCCCGGCTTGAGCACGGATGTTTTATCCCTTCACCTAATGTTACCCTCGTCGGCTCTTAAGAGGGCGTAGTACATAGTTCAACGCTAAGAGCATTAATCTATAACTGTAGGTTTCTTGGAGCCAATTTGCGAAAATTAAACAATAGCAATCCTAGACAATAGTTTTAGCTAACGTTTTAAACAAAATTGTTTCCAATGTTACGAACTTCTGAGGCACAATCTCTGACGCCGAAACCTCGTGCATTTAACTGCGGCGCAAGAGATCGCGTGTAATGAATTAGTAATTCTGGATAAATATTTACTCATAAAGTTGGCAAATACCATTATGTAGGATTTGCATTGAGTATTTTATCCATACTGGCTTCAAAAAAAAGCGTAGAAATAAACTGATGTTTTCAGCGTTTATTTATCTTTCACGCACTCTTAAGATGGCGTAGTACATAACTCAGCGCTATAATCATCAGTTTAAAACTGCATGTTACTCGAAGCCAACTTGCAAAATCAAAATCCAGCAATCCTAGACAAAATATTTTTTGCCACGTATTTGAGCAAAAACATTTTCGAATAAAGTATTTCAGAAGATCAATCTGTTACGCCAAAATATCGTATCGTAAAACGAGGACTCTTGAGAAATTTTTCAATAAATTTTATTTTGTATCAGATGGAAGTAAAATTAAATGTAATTTAATATTGACATACATTGGTTGCAATTTATTTCAAGGCTGTCATATGCGGAAAAAATGTATGTATCCCAAGTTACACCATATGTCCCAAGGTATCCCGTTGTACGGTTCATTAAATTGCGGCGTAACAAATCACGCTTGACAAATTAATCATTCTGGGTAAATGTTTACTAATACTAAAGTTAAAAAAAACAATACCTAGGAATTTTTGTACTTTCCCATACAGACTTTCAAAACCGCGTATATGCTGCAATGAGACGACTATGCCGTGACAACAACAACCAGCGCCGGGGTTTCTGTGACGTCAGCGTGACAAAAGTGGTGGACGTGACGCGAATTCCACACAGAAATTATATCGATTTTATTCGCGTCATGGAAGTAGCAAAGGTGGAAAACACAATTTGATTTGTATGGCTAAATGTTGGTAAAAGTACTGATTAGGTAGAAAATTCCGTTACTTTATTTTATAGAGAATATTGATTGTTACTATTACTAAATTATAATCTTTTAAAGCAGAGGTGTGATTGTGACTATTTTTTCACGTTTGGGAATGTCAGTGGATACTTAAAATAACATTACAAATAAACGGGAAAAAAAAAATTCAAATACTGTTAACATCTATAGCTGTTGTACTACAGGTTATTATGTAGTGGCAAGGAACTATATACGTTTAATACGTTTTTTTTATATTATTTTTCGCGCGACAGACGAAAACGTGTTCACAATAATAACGAGAATATTTTTGTGTCGCATCGCAGTCTTCGCGTTACTTCTGTCGCTGTTGTGATCCCAGAATTATTTTATCTACCACACACAAACAAAGTACTCGACTGGCGGATGAACGATGATGTAGTGTATCAAGCATATTCTTTTTTACGCGAAACCACTTAACTTATTTAAAAAGTGATCGTCTACGTAAAGAAAACCGACTTGAAAACTCGCTTCTACAATTTTAAAAATTCAACACACTTGTTAAAAAACATGATTTTCAGGCCTCTCCAAGTGGCCAATAACGACTTTTTCAGACTATTAACTCCGAAAATACCCTCTAAATTTGTAAAGTGCAAAACGAGAAGCATGCATTCGCCTTTACTTCATATTATCAAAAATAAAATATTTGCGTCACCGCTGAAAGTCCCGTATGAAAAAGACTTCAACTAAAACCTTGACGACAGTTTGGCGTGCTGCGAATAGAGGCGATACGCTTCTCGACCAGCGTGGGACACTGGCTCTTATCGCTACGCTGTTCCCACGCGTCAAAGGTGGCAATTCGACACCGGCGAAGACTCCTCTTAACATCCAGGTCTTTAGCGTTGGTGAAGGGTGGCATGAGGTGAGTATGGAGTAGCACCGGAATGAAAAGACGGGGAAAACGGGAGATCCCCGAGAAAACCCGCCGACTAACAGCATCGTCCGGCACGATTCCCACATGCAAAAATCCGGGGACGGATCTCGCCGGGAATCGAACCCGGATCGGAGCTGAGTTACGGGATCAGGCGGGAAAGATCCCTGGAAAGTTACAGCTAGAGGCTCGACGGTCTGGTACACACGTCGGAGGATGGACCCTGCAGGCGACGACGTCCTCCTGGCCAGGTCAGGCACGCGTGCGGCAGAAAAGGAAAGTACGACGGCGCGGACTTTGGGCGCGACCGGCCTCGTTTTCGGCATCGCATCAAGGGTCAGACTCGGAGCGACACCGTTATAACTACAGACTGCGTAGTTACACGACTCTCGCCTTCACAGCTATTATCTCTACTAATATTACATACATTCCATACAGGCAGTCCACAGGCAAGTGAATACATAACAAAACTTCTAGAGGAATTACACAGTTGTGCACATGCATACGGTATTATGTGTGTATGTGTATATATGTGGCTTAACGCAAGAACAACCAATGTCAGTATACCATATGTGTGACAATCAGGCATTCCACACGCTAAATCTGAATTAGTGAACATTCACTGATTCACGCCGATGGATGGAGCAGTTCCAACAAATTGAATCAGTGAGAAACCACTGTGAAATCGGTGACTAATCCACTGATTCCGATAAAGAGTGCCAAAATTCCAAAGTTAAATAAGGAAGGTCCACAGATTTTCCAGTAATTTTTCACGGATTCAATAAGAAAAAACTTGTTCTCTCAAAACAACTGAAAAAAAAAAAACGGCTAATATTCACTGATTCACTTGTGAGATGTTGGCACTCTTAAAGGAAATCAGTGAAAATCCACTAATTAAACAGTGACTATTTTACAATTATTCAAATTGTTTAAACTGCTGTATCCATCAGCGTGAATCAGTGAATATTCACTAATTCAGATTTAGAGTGTATGCTTGATAACACACATACGATATATTGACATTGGTTATTCTTGCATTAAGCCACACACACACACACACTCATATATATATATATATATATATATATATATATATATATATATATATATATATATATATATATATATACATACACACACATATATACACACATAGAGACATACATATATATGTACAGAATGTCCAGAAACAAACGCCTGATAATCAAACCACGCGAATCATGGGCTAAAATGCAGACGAAAATGTAAGTGGCAAAATGTTGTACGATAGCATTTAATATGCACAATGTGGCGGCATACCACTTTACCACTGTACTTAGTCCTCTCTTGCGCTCAACAGATATATTACTTATCGTTGGAGACCCCTGTTTTCGCGAAAGGAATTTTGTCCCAGTTTGTTTCAGTGCCGTACGTACACATCAGCAATTTTGCTTCATGGTTGTTGGCAGCGTTTCTGTGTGAAGAGCCGTATCTCATTTGACTGAGCCCATTACAATAAAGTTCCTGCAACACCACACGTCTGAGATTTGCCGGTAGAATACCAAGACTCGAGACGGTTAAAATATCCAATCACTGACCACGAAGCAGAACTGTAAACGAGCACGTAAGACACCGAAACAAAGTATGGGCGGAGGCAAAATTATATTCGCGAAAAACAGGGGTCCTTAATTATCGTCCTACTCTGTTCTGACTGCATATTATAGGTCCAGGTTTAAATCCTGAGCAGTCCAAACATGGTTCTATCACAGACTAAATAGTAATACAGACGTGAAATGGCGTGGCGGCTCGTTTGATACGGGGGAACTTGGCCGCTTATTGGCTGCCCGAGGTTGCTGATATCAGCCCCGTGTATGTTTGGCTCCTGCATGTTACGGCAGGTTTCCTATTGGCCTGGCTGCCGGCTAGCAGGGTAGCCGCCTTACGCTGATTGGCGGTAGGTGTCTCCGCCATCTTCATGGCCAGGGAAGCCATTTTGCTGGCGTGTGTGGCCGAGTTCGCTGTCCTACCTGATGTTTCACTTCTGTATGCCTAAATATTCTGTGGTTCTATGTTTACTTGAGGTAACATACATCAAACAATACCTGCGGTCGTGGAGCGCAAGTGTTGGCACCTGCGCACGAAAAATGTCTTCGTACAACGTTTTGCCACTTACATTTTCGCCTCTACTTTAGCCCAGGATTCGCATAGAGTGCATATAATGCGTTTGTTTCTAGACAGCAACGCATGCGTTATATGTATATATAAAAAAAGTAGCAAGTTGTATTTACGATTCAGTATTTTCTTATATACAACAAAATTCAATGCGTTTTTCGTACACATATTGACGTAGCCCATAACATTGTTCTTCAGGGTAAATTACTTCGGTGAGTCAGCTGGTTTTCCTCTATCGCATAAAACCGTCTAACGCAAATTTGGACTTTGGAATGCTTATACAAAAACTACGAAAGCTAAAAAAAATTTCATTACGGTGGAAAAATAGTCTCAATGCATGTATCGTACAGTGCCATCACGTGTGTACATTTCACATGCCATCGCTAGAGAATTTAGCACAAAATTGTTCCGATAGTTAATGAGCACACTTGGAAGTTCTGCTTCATGGCCAGTGATTGGCTGTTTTTAACTCTCAGCGTCTAAGGTTCTACTCACAAATCTTAGAGGTGTGGTGTCGTAGTGAGCTTGTTCTGATTGGTGCAGTCAAATGAGTGACGCCTCTGTTGGATGATACGCTATCAACAGAGCCAGTGATTGTTGGTGATAACTCGCAAATATTAAAAATATTTCAACAAACCCCCGACTCACAGTATACTAAATTTCAAATCGATTAGACCATTATAATTGCTTATATTTACTCAAAAATATCTAAGATTCATAGTATAAAAAAATAACAATGAGTATGTAGCTGCATTCAGTGCATCGTAGAAAGTGTGTAGTAGAGCAGGTAGACACAGAGAGGTTGTAGGCTAGACACAGTGGTGTTGTATAGACAGCAGCCAGGTGCAGGAGTCTGTACTGAGCCACACAGCTTGTAGACTAGATAAGTCTCGTGGTACTAGTCATAGTAGAAAGTGTGTAGCAGAGCAGGTAGACACAGAGAGGTTGTAGGCTAGACACAG
>PNEQ01015296.1:0-32329 GCA_003012365.1 Medauroidea extradentata
TCACACCCTATTCTATTGTAAATTAATTTACCCTGCTTTCTATCGTAGTTTGTTTCCTGGCAGGTTCATGGAAGCTCTTACTAATAGGAACTGTTGACTACTGTATGAAATTTAAACAATATAAAGTTCCTGAAAGTAAACTTCCATGTACTACTTTGTTTCTTAGAAATATTATAATTTTGTAGACTGGGCAAGGACTAACATTTCTCGTTATAGTATTGCGAGCCCAATAAGCTCATGTCTGGTGTATGAGTGAGAGAGGTGAAGTTACGTATACTACTCTCCGCACTTTATATGTTACAGTCTTATGCGTAGGGACACCTGTTTTTCGCGAAAATAATTTTGCCCCAGTTTGTTTCAGTGCCTTACGTACACATACGCGATTGTGCTTCATGGTTATTGGCAACATGTCTTTATAAAGTGACGTGTATCATTTGAATGAGCCAATTCCTACGAAGACACACTTCTGTGTTTGCCGGTAGAACCCCAAGGCTCGTGAGAGTTAAAATATCCAATCACTTACCACGAAGCAGAACTGCAGATGTGCATGTAAGACACAGAAACGAAGTGTGGCATAATTCTTTTCGTGTAAAACAGGGGTCCCTACTTATGCGAACAGTTAACACTCTGCTTCATGGTCAGTGATTGGCAGTTTTAACTTCACTGATCCTGGGGCTATACTGGCAAATCACAGGTGTAGAGAACCACAATTGTCTTACTCTGATTGTTGCAGTCAAATAAGAGACACGCTGCCAATAGCCGTGAAGCAGAACTACCGATGTGCACGTGATACATTGAAACAAAACGATGCAATAATCGTATCGTCACAAAGTCGTGGCTCTACTTATCAGACGCAAATGACATAGAGATGTGGAGTGCACGGGACTATTAAGGGCGCGGACTACCGTAAATTTCATCACAATTTTTTTATTTTTTATTTGTAACAGATATTTCTTTTCTTATTTTAGACCCAAAACGTGACTAAATTTGGCTCCCATTAATTTTTTTTTGTCTCTCATAGTTTTCGCGTAATGGCTTGTTAAAGTCATATTTTGCATGTTTCCGTTTTAAGGACTGCACTAAAACCAACTGATATACCAAACTAAAAAAAATCACAGTGTATAATGACATTGCAGGCTACAATGTCCTGCTCATAAAATTAACAATAAAAATTATTTGTATTTAAAAAAAAATTGAATTTTATATTTTTATTTTCAGTTTCAGCATTTTCTTAAAATACAAACGAATTTTCACAATTTTCGTAAAAATTGTTGCCTCAATTACTATCGAAAATACGGTTTGTAATTCCGTAGATGATATTTTTGTACACTTTCTTACAAGATTTCAATCTCACAGACTTTCGTATTAGGCCTATTTGAGAACTGGCGGCAGAAAAGTAAAACAAAATTTTAACTGTTGTCTGTGCCCCAAAAATAACAAAGTCTTTGACTATGTAATAATTTTAAAATGTATACACAAGTATCATCTACGGAATGCCGAGCCTTGATTTTGTTAAGAAGTGAGGAAAAAATGTTTAGACAAAAACTGTGCAAATTCACTGCTAATGCGCTCCATCCTTCGTAAGAGAAGTTCCGCTTGACACATGGGCGATGTTGCAGCGTGTCACGCGTATTATTTTTTACGTGAAGCAACTTAAATTATTCATATTGTATTTATTTATTAATTGAACACACACTTGAAGCTACGCTTCCAGATTTTTTTTATGTTTACCACACTTGTTAGAAACATGATTTTCGAGGCTCTTTAAATGTCTGGAAACGGTTTTTTTAGAGTGCCGAAAAATACCACCTGAATTCGTAAAGTACTATACAAAATTAATGCATTGGCCTTTACTTCACCACATGAAGTCCCATAGGAAAAAGACTACAAGGAAAACCTTACACGCCAGTTTGGCGCGCTGTGAATAGAGGCGATATGCTTCTCATCGAGCGTGGTACTCTGGCTCTTATCGCTCCGATGTTCCAACGCTTCGGGTTATACCGGACATTGATCAGACTACAGACGACACTTATTATGATTGCCTACCTGCACATACACATTGCCTCTGTCAGTATCAGGATACATAAGGAAGTTAGACTATTGGCTACTTCATTTAATATGCCCCATTTATATTTACGTAGGCCTACTTCACTATGGTTAGAGATAGTTTATCGCGGGAAAACTTGACTGTTTGCTGGAATTCAGCGCAGGTTCAGCTTACCAGAAGATTACTAGCTTTCAC
Organism: Medauroidea extradentata; assembly: GCA_003012365.1. Lineage (NCBI taxonomy): Eukaryota > Metazoa > Arthropoda > Insecta > Phasmatodea > Phasmatidae > Medauroidea > Medauroidea extradentata. The sequence goes on from PNEQ01015296.1 coordinate 2,243, forward strand.
TTGTACGTGGCGCTGTTACCCTATTTAACTGAGCCAATAAGACTCATAGTATTGTAATACTTTATGTCTGTCATTGGTCTACAGACATATACGTTGTGTCAGACGTACATGACTATGGAACCCTTATTTTTCGTGAAAAGAATATTGCCTCACTTTGTTTTGGTGCCTTACGTGCACATCTGCAGTTCTGCTTCGTGGTCAGTGATTGGATATTTTAACTCTCTCGAGCCTTGGTAGTCTACCGGCAAATCACAGACGTGTGGTTTTGCAGGGACGTTATTGTGATTGGCTCAGTCAAATGAGACACGGGTCTTCACATAGACTCGCTGCCAATAGCCATGAATCAGAACTGCAGATGTGCACGTAAGGCACTGAAACGAAATGAGGCAAAATGCTTTTCGCGAAAAAATTAGGGTCCATATACATTACTTAATCATCTGCGTTGCAATAAACTACAGCGTTTCACAGGATATGTTGGCAAAAACATTTCCGCGATATACCATCATTAGTAGAGACCTGAAATATTCGCGTTTTCTTTCAGGCACAAGCTAGAATTCCATCAACTGTAAGTTCGTGCAACTTTCACAATTGGCCGTTGAGCCATTAATAACAATGTAAATAAATGCGGGCCCATTGCATTGTGTCAGCGAGCAGCTAATGAACAGCTGCTATCTGCTTGAATACACGTATATTCTTGGAGGCTAGCCTACGGGTCAGTGAACTCGAGAATTTTTCCAGTCTCTAACCATTAGAAATGATGTTTATCGCGGAAAAACTTGATTGTTTCCTGGGTTTCAACGTACGTTCAGCTAATGAAAAGTTTACTGAATTTCGTTTGTCCGTAGATCTGTTGCCCTATTTGACTAAGCCAATAAGAATCCCGCTATATTGTAATATTTAATACCTATTATTGGTCTGCAGACAGCTACGTTGTGTAAGACATATATCACACAATCATACATGTCGCAAGAAACCACACTGTTTTCAAGGGTATGTTGGCACTAAAAAATTTCGCGATGTACTATCATCTCTAACTATGATTTGTTATTATTTATTCCTCGACGTCCTATATTCTGCTTCCACACACCGTGATCATTTACGAAAAACACCACTCTATACTCATACCAGTGTGGAATCTCCCTGTTAAGACACGATACGCATAGAGACTGAAAAACCACGGGTTTACTAACATGTAGGCTAGCCTCTAGAAATATCTGTCTACTCCAGCAGACAACAGTAGATCTTTGTCTGTACACTGGCACATATATCACATGATTGGGCTAGCATTTAGTTACTTCTTAAATATTGGTTCAGTGCCCTTCACGAGCTGTCAAACAAGTCATTAACCAATTGCAGAAGCGACACAAATTTACAGCCATTTGAATCCTAACATGTGCCCGAAAAAAAAAACTCGAATATTCTCAGGTCCCTATATATATGATGTATGTGTATATATATATATATATATATATATATATATATATATATATATATATATATATATATATATATATATATATATATATATATATACACACACACACACATCATAAACACTGTTTTAACTCCTGCAACCTAGCTAAAAACGATCTTCTTAGACTTCCATACATCGAATGTACTGGCTGGATACATACAGAGCTCAAAAATAGCAATGCAATGAACTTCGCAACACCACCAATAAAATTCTATGGAATTCTATGGTCACAACACAAATTCCTGTAGTCAAAACGGTTCTGAGGGAAGCTTCCACACTAGTTCAGTGCTTGAAGTGTACCGGCGATATGGCATTTGATTCAAGCATAAATTTCGCTCTTATTGCCTCGTCACTTCCCAGGCTCTAACACGTAGAAAAGCTCTGGACAATGGGGATTGCCAGAGATTCATGCCCCTGGCAATTTGAAGTCAGGAAGCGAGATAAATTAGGCGAGTGATAACATAACAAATACTGCCAGAGAGAGAGAGAGAGAGAGAGAGAGAGAGAAAGGTTGCTTGCTGGCTTCCGATGCTGTGGTTGTGCGCCTGATTGCTGGATTCTGAATTCAAGTAATGAACGCACCACTTGTCTGCAGCCGAAGTACACATCTTACACGAAAGCAGCAGTGTTAAGGGGGCGCTTGACCGAAAATTTATATTGTTTTAATAATTCTTATATGTGTACGAGATATAGTTTGTTTTGCAGACAAACATTGTGACTATATTTTACTGCAATGACATTTTTTAGCTTCCATTGTCTTTTTTTTTCTAGTGGCACGTCACAGTTCAAATTTGCATTATCGGCTTTATGCATTACAGGAAAATCAACTGACTTAGAACTGAAATAACTCACGCCGAGAAACGATGTTGTAGGCGTCAAGGTCTCTAATGTGAAAACCAAAAAATTAAGAAAAAAGGTATTTTTAAAAATGTTTGCAGTTTTTAAATTTAAATTTTAAATGTTATCGTTTATAAATACAAAAATCTGTTCAAACCAACAGTTCGGCAAGTCAGTGTGTTTTCCTTTAATGCATAAAACCGTTTAATGCAAATTTGGATTCACATGACATTATAAAAACACATGAAAGTTAGTAAATTTCCATTACGGTAAAAAAATACTCAAAATGCACGTCTAAAAACAAACCATATCACGTACAAATATAAAAATTGTTACAACAATAAAGTTTTTCTGTGAACTGCCCCTTATGACTCTACCTACCTCAGAGCCCTGGCGAGGACATGTTAATTAGGCCTATATGTGAGATCATATTTGGAGAGGATCAATTTTATTTCGCGATATCACTTTTGGACAGAAACCACCTTTGAATTGAGAAGAGGATAATATCGCTAGCCGAATTAAAACGAGGAGAAAAAATTAGGGTGGGCGTTTCCGAGTGTTCTTTCGAGAATGAATATTCTTATTTCTCACAATAATGCTATTAAAACCAGCCTAAAAGATCCTATAGCAATGCGGGCCGCATCGATACTAACAAAAAAAGTCAGTGGTGGCATATACAGATACTGACTCACACGTAATATTATTTATCATATTAATAATTTGGAAATATATGGGTTATCAGTAATGGACAATGATAATATAGTGTGTATGTATGGAATAATATTACACAGAATTCACATAAATATGCTTCTGTTTGGTATTAACTTTAAATTAATAAAGTTGGTGAACTTCGTACAGTTTGCAAATGAAGTAACGTTAATTCTAAGAATGGCACAAAAACATAATGTCTTCACTAGAAATTAGTACAATGGTGCTATATTCTAGTAAAGTAATACATGAAAACCCCAACACCACCTGATACATTTTGCCCATAAAGCAATGATAAGCATTACACTATCACATTAAGCAAAATGTTCTCGGTACAGACTAGTGGAAAGTTGGTATACTCTAGTGCAACAACCACTAAGCAACTAGTTATGTGTTATTTGGAAAAAGATTCTTCAGCAATAATAACGAACAGTCGTTAAACAAAACAGTACTCTATTGGCACATTATGGACATGTATATTAGTATGCGGTAGGCAAGTTCAGTATATTGTCGTAGAACGTGACAGCTTTACATGAACGGCAATATATCGTAAACATTAGCGAAAAGTTTTTTATGGATACCGTTTCATTTCTGTTAGCTATGTTAGCATTTTAATGGGTCTCATCTGCCCTGGAAGATGAAAGTTATGATTAATCAACTCCTTAATGGGAATCACAATTCCCTTGTAATCGTACGCATGTTTTTCGTTAACATAAGGTAGCACGTCCAGAACTTGGCCTTTTTTTTTAATTACACAAATGTTGCTACTCCATTTAAATATGTATGTGTGTATATATATATATATATATATATATATATATATATATATATATATATAGTATAGGACTTGTTTTCATTTGTTGGTGACAGACAACAGGATGTTTTTAAGGGTCGGAATCTGGCATAACTTGAATTTACTCAAAAAGTGGACTTGGTCCCTCTCGCAAATACCTGATTCGTTTGTTGACGGAATATTATAATGGATACTTCCGATACGTTCATAAGTAAATACTGAATATGCCCTAAGAAAAATTTCGTCATAATTCAGTGATATTCCTAAATACGAAATGCCTATCTCCCCGTAATTCGATAGTAAAAGATGTGAGTGCAACAAATGTTTAGTTCACACAACCACTTTCTATATAAAATTCATTTGAATGCATTTGTCTGATGTACGGTATATTCGTTCTTATAGAACTAAGAGAATTCATATAGGCCTATTCTAAGTCAACATATTACATTTGTAAGCTGAATATGGTATAAATATTTTTCGTAACACCTTTCAGCTGTTTAGCTTGTCCTCATTGGATAAATTAAAAGAAATTAGTAACGGAACCGTAGTCAAGCCCAGTTAATTGCCTTGACGAGTATAAATACAATTGCTAAATAACTACATTCCCTTCTTCTTATTCACTGAATTGTATTTTATATAGTTTTAGTTTATGTAGTTAAAGTAGGGCATTTTGTGAAACCTCCTTCAGAATCCGTGACAAAGTTGAGTAGCGCATTTTGGAGTATTGTGCTGAGGTAGGTTATAGCCTAAATAAATTTTTACGCGACGCAAAATGGGTCGCCAGCATGAAAAGTAACTCATGCAAAAATGCCAGTAAGATCCGAAGAAAATTTTCAAACACACTAGCGGTGCAAACTTGCAGAAAAACTCCTTCCGGAATGATAAAAGTTGTAAGATCTTGGATTATACTGATCGTCCATAACTTTAATAATTTTATGCTACACAGACACGCTGTTTATATTAAGCCAGTGAAGACTAAACCATTCGTGATATACGTGTTCCTTCAACGTCCCTGCAATATTTTTGTTTCCAACATTATTTGTATCAAAATTTTTTGCAAGTGTTAAATGTTGCTTGACTCATACTCTTCGCATAAGTATACACACCTACAGACGCAGCAGGGTAGATTCAACCTTACATAAATGAACATTTTTCTAAATGCACAGAACATTTCACCATTAGTACCTTCAAATTATTTCAGATAAACATACTACATATTAAGGGCCGTAGTGGTCGAGGGGCCAGACCTCCCACCTCCCACCTAGGCGATCAGGGTTTGATCCCCGGTGGGTCCCGAATTTTCCGCATGTGGGAAACATGACGGACGTTGCCCATAGCGGGCGGGTTTTCTCGGGGAGGTCCCGATTCCCCCAGTCTCTCTCACTCCGTCGCTGCTCCGTACTCATCTCACACTCAACCCATCAACTCCTCGGGCCGGACGGGCGACAGACATGTCTCGCTAGAAGAGCAGCCGTGCCAACCTCCACCTCGACAGTCTCTCGTACACAGTGTGACACTGCCCAAAGGCGGGAACACTTTCATTTTTTCAGATTACGTATTGTATTTGCGGTATGTACAGCGCTAAATTCAATATTTTCTGTGCCATTTTTGCAATAGTTGAGTTTTTAGAAGGTTGATCTTACGACCAATTATATCACTCGTTTCGTGCAAAACTTTATTGAATATAAGACGTTCTCTATTTTGTGATCTCACACGAGATCCTCCTGGCACTAGATATTCGCCCATGATCTTTAGTTTGAGAGGGCCAACTAGCAAGAATTTTATATGTAGCTTGCGTCATACAGAAGCTGCTTGACTGTTTCTGGTATATTATCTTGCGTGACTTCGTAGAAACTTGACCGTCCATATTATTACACGCGCCAGACGTGTGGGCGCCTGCGTTCGGACCTCGCAACTTCCTGGCTAGCGGTAGCTGATATTAGTAACGGCCCGGATGTGTACAAGATGTTAGAAAAAATATTCGGCACAGTTCGCCACGCGCATTTTGTGGGCCAAATAAAACACATAATATCCTATAGTTATATATAACCCCACTTTTAGCGAAAAGATTTTTACATCACTTTGTTTCATTGACTTATGTCCACATCTGCAGCTCTGCTTCTCTGGTTAGTGATTGGATGTTTTAAATCTCAGAGTCTTTGGCGTTTTACCGGCTAATCACAGGCGTGTGGTGTCGCAGTAACCTTGTCAATTTCAAGTGAATATCGTTTGTATTTAAATAAATACTTGAACGTGCATAAATTTTTGCATATCTTTGAGTGTAAGTAATTAACAAAAATAATAATTTTTACGTTATATAATAAAAAGGTGTCATTCTGTAGCTTAATAAGTTTATTTGCACTCTAAATTACTTAAGCTGAATCGTTGGAATAGTTTTAACTTTGGGCAAGTATTGAAAATAGTAACATAATTACTTTAACATGTGCTTGTACGAGGACTATGGCAATGAAAAGGACTTTATTTGTGAGAAACTACTTTAAATATAATGTGTAAGAGTTGGATAGTGTCGATACAATTATAAAATTATGAATTTTTCGGTGCAAAGTGCTTTTAGGTCGCGCCGGTAATTTCACTTTGATTTTTATTTTAATTTTTTTTCATAGCAACATAATTTTCATATCGAAGAATCCCTACATTGTTTCGTCACAAATATATAACAATTTGTACCTGTTTTTTGTTAGCAGTAAACCTAGTAATTTTTTAGCTTTTTTTGCACCCAAAATATAAATTTTGCAACGAAAGTAAGCCAAAATCATGCAAGATATATATTTATATCTTTTTTTTTGTGAATGGTGCACTATTTTGCAGAACACCAACGCAGAATTGTGCATAGTATGACAGCTCGTAGTCTTGATTTTTTTTCACAGCATTCCATTATAAAAAAAATTTTTTTTTGCACCAATATGAGAAAAATTCCTATCCTTGCCAAAATTTTAATTGTTTTATTAATAGTTTTTATATTTGTATAAAGTAGGGTTTGAATTGTAGACGTGCATTGTGGCTATTACTGAAATGACAATTTTTTAGCTTTCATGTATTTTGTATAATGGCATGTCAAAATCCAAATATGCATTAGATGTTTTTTTTTTTTTTTGCTAGAAAGGAAAACAAACTCAAATAATTCACACTAAATAACTATTTCGTAGGCTACAATATCACCTATATAAAAACAAAAAATAAAATCTTTTCATATTTTCAATAAATTCTTGAATTTTTTACATTTTAATTTCAAATTTTAGCATTCTCTAATGCAAGAATATTTTGTTTTATGATTTTATATAGGAGACCTTGTACCTTCCTACATAGTTATTCAGAATGGGTTATTTCAGTTCAGTAAGTCAGTTGGTTTTCCTTTCTGGCAAAAAAAAAAAAAACAGTTTTATGCAGATTTGGACTTTGACATGCCCTTACAAAAAAAACTACGAAAACAAAATTCATTGCAGTGAAAAATATTAACAATGTACGTTACAAAACAAACCATACAGCGTAAAAATTAAAAAAAAATTAAAACAATGTAAATTGTCCCTAGATACGCTACGTTTTTGTGTGAGTCAGGAGAGGTAAGGTTGACAGTGACCGGCGTATGTAATGCATTATCGCCTCTCCGCGCAAGTCACTCATCTGGCGTGCAGTGCTTCACTATTATCCTCTTCCCTGTGTGACTTCAAGCGGTGACCACGTTATTTTATTTATGGGTAGCATAGCTTAAAGTCTAACGCTTGTTTTTATGGTTGTGGTTTTTCGAATCCTGTTGCTATTTTACCAGAAACGGCAGTCTGAAAAGTCAATTTATGGTCATTTCGAGGAGCTCGAACATGATGTTAAATATGCCGAGTTTTCAAAACTATAACGACATAGTTTGAAGTGTGTGTTCTTTTCGAATATCTACAAATGTAATGCGCGTTGAATAGTTTCGTCAAAAAAATAACAGCCGTAACTCGATTCAACGCATTTTAAGAGGGTGTGGTACATAATTCAACGCTAAAATCATTAATCTATAACTGTAGGTTTCTTGAAGCCAATATGAGAAATTTAAACAATAGCAATCCTAGACAACAGTTTTAGCCAACGTTTTAAACAAAATTGTTTCCAGTATTACGAACTTCTGAGGCATAATCTCTGACGCCGGAACCTCGTGCATTTATATGCGGCGCAAGAGATCACGCGTAACGAATTAGTAATTCTGGATAAATATTTACTCGTTAAGTTGGCAAATACAATTATCTAGGATTGTCATTTAGTATTTTATTCATATTGACTTCGATGAAAACGTAGAAATCAATTGATGTTTTCAGCGTTTATTTATCTACCGCGAGTATGGCCTGGGTAGTAAAAAATGTCAGCATAAGGCATTCACACAGTAACTTTCAAGAGTACAGTTAAGTTATGGAATCCCGACTTGCTCGTAGGCTTTTATACATAACCTGGTGATCGGACACATCTGGTCATGTGACTGAGGAAACCTAGCTAACCCCAGTAGGTTACTTGATATAACCGCGTTTATTTGACCTGCTCTGGATGGAGGGAGGCAGGTTTGTGCGACTCCAGTCAAAGCGACTCAGGATATCGATATAGGTGCGGGCGGAACAGAGAACGGAGGTAAATGTAAAACCCTTGCGGACGTGAATGGCGAGACGGCGGCGGTGGATCAAAAGAGAGGAATCTCTTTGACGGCCGTGCAAGGCGTCAAGGCGATGCGACCCTTCGCCAAGGCCCAAGCGGCTTATTCCGCCTCAGCGGAGTGGAATCACCTCCCGTCTGCATTGTGGTTCCTCAATTCGGAGCACGACCGCCTCCAGGGGCCCATTTAATACAATCTTGTAAGAAACAGTTGTAAAAACTAAGCTCTTGCCATCACAAGTTGTCAGTAACAAGCGTTTCACATTGATTGCCAAGACTTGTCGTTTACAAGTAAAATAATTGTAGAGTGGAAATTCTGAATTATCTAAGTACCAAAAATAGGTTTTTGAGTAAAAGGGGAGGGAAAACAGCGCTGCAAGAGCATGCATACGCAAGGGACATGCAATCCTTCGACGATCATAAAAACTATTAGGACAATTATTGGAACTTAGCTCTTACAGCAAAATATAGGCACGCACATACACAGTTCATTTTGATGTAATTAACTCAATTCTGTCTATTTTGGCACTTAGATCCCTCAGAAATTCCACTCTACATTTACTTGTTGGGGACAAGTGCAGTTTCTTATGTTGGTACACTTGAAGTAAAATGTGACATAACCTTGAAATTGCAGTTTATTCTCTGCTTGAAGGCTCTCATGCACTTTTGCATTTCCTCTATCAATTGAACTTCAGAAGAGTAAGAAGAAAAACTAAACACTTCATAAATTTGAATTACTGGTACACTTGTGGAAGCTGCCTAGCTACCATCTGAGACTTGTAAAACAAAGAAGATTGGTTAACAACAATTGTTAGCTACAAGTTTAGTTATAAACTTGTTGGCAAAAAGCTGTACTCTTGTTCGCAACTGCCAATCTGCACGTAAGCTTGTCAAAATTCACTTCACGTGTCGACTTGTTTCTTTGCGAAACACTATGTTGAGGGATTTATTGTAAACTTATAGGAATTTATTTGTTATAAACAAACTTGCAGCTTTGTGAAATGGGCCTCAAGATATTCCCGCACTAACAGTCCGTAGGCCGCCGCACGCAGCGTAGAACATCAAGTAAAATTTCTAAATTTAGAGACATGAACTTTTCGCGAAAAGAATTTTGCCCCACTTTGTTCCAGTACCTTATGTGCATGTCTGCAGTTCTGGTTCATAGATATTGGCAGCGTGCCTTTCAACTGTGACGTTTCTCATTTGACTGTACCAATCACAATAAGGTTACTGTAACACCACACGTCTGTGATTTGCGTGTAAAACCTCACGATACACGAATGTCAAAACATCCAATCTCTGACCGTGAAGCAAGTCTGCAGACGTGCACACAAGTCACTGACACAAAGTGAGGCAAATTTCTTTTCGCGAAAAGTTCATGTCTCTATAAATTATGTAATTACTCCCTGTTGTGTCTGTTTACGAATAGCGTTTCAGAGCGTTCAAGTGGGGAAAAATAGTATTTTATATGTATATGAAATAGTGTTAAATTTTCTTTACGTTACTTAGGACTAACATTTCCTCTTATAAAAAATAACTCGGCCAGTTCTCCCATTGCGGAATTTCAACGCCAAAATTATCATGTTTTACGTTCTTATTTGTCAAATGAAATTCAGTAATTCACATTGAAACTACGCGTCATGGGTAAATGATTTATATATGACTAAAAACCGTAGTAAAATAATTTTTAAAATTAATAAATATAGGTAAAAAAATTCAAAATTTCAACTAATTTCTTTTAAAAGATTATTTTAAATAGGTAGTTCACTTTCTGTACCCCTCCCGTTTTCAAACCCAAATTATGTGTATTTAACTTTTCACTCTTTGTCTTTATAGCGTGTGACAAACAATAATCGTTTTCTTGCGTTCGTACTGTCATAGCGCCGAAATAAGTTTTTTTAAGTCGTAAAGTACTAGTGTTTTATACAAGTTAATTGTAAAATAATATGTACGAGAGCTTAGAATATTAGCTGACGAGGGATTGTGATTCGAAACACGAAGTTGACGAAATTGCTTATATTATGTGAAGTGAAGAAAATAAATCATAATTTTAGCAGTTTAGTTCTACTGCATCTGAATCAAAATTTTGGTAACAGAAAATAATTATTTTTTGAAAACACTAGACGTGCGTACGAATTTGCATAATTTATACTTTTCACTTGAGAAACTTTTATTTGCAACAATTTTATTTCGCCTGTGCTGACGTATTTTACTCTAACGCAATTTACATTACAGTGTGCTTTCGTGTCTTGTGTATGAAAAGGAATGCGAAGGGAAATTGTATATATCTTAACATTTTCAGAATTTCTTAACTGCGGTGAATTTACTGCCAGCCTTGGCAGTCTCACTTCCTCCAAAAATTGATTTCATTGTGCTCCGTAGCGTTCCAAGACGTATTTTTAATGGCTTATCCATCGAATTCTTTCGGTGTATCCTTAACAAATCGGAGAAAATGCTGATGAAAGGTGTGCTATATAATTTTGGTATCACGTGTTAACAAATCCAGCATTATTTATGTAGTTTTTGGGAGTTTGTTATTTATGGTCTTGATAAAGCACGAGCATTAATGGAGTAATATTGTGCTTCATGCACACGAATATGGTAACACAGTTTTTAATAATAATAATAATAATAATAATAATAATAATAATAATATTAATATTAATAATAATAATAAAACACATACATGGAAGTCCCATAGAAAGGGAAAAAAACTTTTACTACAGTTCACATCACAAAAAATCGTAAAGTTATATAGTAATAATATTAACAGTAGCTGCTAACGACAATTTTTACATTGTAGGGAACTTAAAAATGCAACTGTTGGGAGAAAAAAATAAAAACCCTAAAAAACACTTTTAACATGAGAGTTATTTTGAAGTGTGAAATTAATCTCTGCAGTGTTATATTTTACCGCATAACATTTTAGGTCTAAAAATATAAAACAAAACACCGTACATTTTACTGCGGACAGCACTGGCATACTGGTGGGTGACTCTTTTTTGCAAGTTCCACCGTGCCTGTTAAGTTGCCCTGTAAAAGATTTTTTTAAATACTTTTATTTAACAAAAACTGTCTTCCCGTTTTCCCTCGCATTACGTTACTTATTTCCTTTATTTACTTTATGAATGTGTTTCTAATAGCGATATATCCTTATTCACGGGAAAATTACTTGTGGCAACTACAAAATATTTCGCTAGTATTGACCCTGCCAAATATATTTCGTGTTCACAACAAAAACATTTTGTTGTGACCCTTAAAGTACTATGGATAGCACAAGATAATACTGTGTTTAACACAAATCAATCAGGCAGAGAACATTTCTTACACAATGTTTCTTTCGGTGTTGATTGTAACCTTCAAACACAATGGTTATCAATTACATTCAAATAAAAATAACCGATATACAACAATCGTTCCGAATTGGGTTGATTCTGTAAAACTGTGAATCAGTTACGGTCCTTGATTTCCAATTCTGATTTGTGTCATTTGTATAAGACAACCACTACGTAAATCAACATATTTGGAATTTTCAGCTAAAGTGCAGTGCTTCAACTAATTTTCCTATTTATGTTTGAGGAACCCAAATAATGCTCACCTTCCAAAGAACTGCAAAATCTGAATTTCAATACAAACTTCAATACTTGTGTGACAGTTCGTCAAGGCTACTCGACAAACAGATTACAACATTTCAACATACCATGAAAATACAATATTCGAAAATACATTTTGTATTTCTTCCAGTCAAACCATTATGGATTTATTTTTTGCATTTATTTTGCATTTATTTGCATTGCGAATAAGCTCATACAGTCACACACTTATAGTAAAACTCATTTCAATAATAGATAATGATATAAAAACATAAATATTTGTTGGTATTTGAATTACAAAATATACAGTAAACATACTACGAAAATAAGTGCACTAATTAAACTTTTAAATCAATTATATTAAAAGGTGTGCACAAGTATTTAAAGCAAACATCAAAATGGTTTGCATAACATATTTTTGCTAACAAATGTTCATTATAATAAACAAGTATTATTGAACTGAAAAAAATATTTCCAATAAGCATTTGAAAAATAAGATACAACTACTTAGTTCTTAAAATTATCAAGCAATTCAAGATGTATTTCTCAATGGCTAAGCAGGAAACTGTGACCCAAAAAACTAATTTAGAATGTGGAACTTGCCGTAACGTTTGCTAAGAATCAGGGAAGTCATGAGAGGGAGTGTAATAGTAGGTTTTAAAATTTGAGTTCAGGTACCTTACACAATTACAGACGAATGACATTACTAATAATAGCAGGTTTTAATATTTAAGTTCAGGTATCTTACAAAATTGCAGACGAATGATATTACTAATAATAGCAGGTTTTAATTTTTAAGTCCAGGTACCTTACAAATTTGCAGACGAATGATATTACTAATAATTTCAGGATTTAAATTTTAAGTCAAAGTACCTAACAAAATTGCAGACGAATTATATTACTAGCGAACAAATTTCGTGCATGCTCTAAGTGCCATCAGCATGCCACGTTTGGCTTGAAAGTTTTAATTAGTCCACATGTAGAATTTACAGCTGCACACAATTTATTTCAGATCACTTCTTTTAAATCAGATATGTTAGATCACGGATGTGAAGGAACTAAAATGCGAACATTGAACTTGATTTCCACAAGTCATATTATTTTTAAGTGTCTAGTAACTGAAATACTTATGGCATACAATAAGACACCACCACATACCATGTATAAGACTTGAGTTAGCTCCTTGATTCCAGGTCGAAATATATGTTGCTATAATGCCAAATTTGGTTGAAATTGGTTCTGATCGTTTGGTAGACACAGTACATGCACCGAAATATGTACAAGGTCGCCATATGAGAATGATTTCTCAGATCTTGAAGGAAGATACAAATTTTAGAAGTCAGGTATGACGTATTTTGTTAACTCTGCATATTTTGGTATATATCGACTGAATACTTGCTATGATATTAATTAGCATTTAAAATTTAAACTGCTACTATTTTGAAAACAACGAGTATCTTAGGTAGAATCTTTAAATAAACGTTTAAATTGCTTCCGAGAACAATATTCGATAAAGAAGATACACATGAATTCATACACACTCATAGATTCATACACTAATGGATTCATACACACACGTATTTACACACACAGAGGGAGAACGTTTATCCCACAACTATATATTTTCTCCAAAAAGCAAGACTTAAAAGTGTTTATTTTTAAAATTATGTTAGTGACGTGTTTGTTACTTTGCAGCTGTAACAGTTGACGTTTTTGTATTCGCGTTTAAACTTCGGGAACTTGCTTGAAAGAGAAATACGTAAGCAACTAAATGTCATTTTCAGTCGAGTATTTACAGCTGAAAATTAATTCCACGTGTGTAATTTTACTAATTCAATTAAGATGATTATATTTACGGCTACACGGACCGTACAAGTTACTTCACTAAAAACATATGCTCAATCATAGCCTACATTATATTCTAAAAAGTCCCTATTGCACAAGCTTCTTACTGTAGGGAGTTTCTAACAGCTGCTCCATTGCGCTGCATTCAAGTAGCAAAGCCTGCTTTGAAGTAAACAGGAAATTTAAGTATGGCTGAATCTGCCGTTGTGTATAGCAATCGTTGATGTAAGTTAATATTAGTTTTAAAGTTATTTCATCTGTTTTGCCACCAGTTCAAATGTAATCAGTGGCTCTAAAATCTAAAAAATTTCAGTATAGTAAGGAGTTGTTGAATTTGAAATTGTTATTGGTTTTATTCGGATTTAGGGCATATACTCGAAAACGATTTCTCGGTTTAAAATGTGTAATGCCACTTTTGCAACCGCGACCAAAGTAAGAGTTACATGGTAGAGTAAACTCATTTACAAAACGACAGGGCAAAAATATAAAAACGTATAAAATTAAATTCAAACACTGCCCTGGATAAGGGTGGAGGTTTAGATGTCAAAGTTATTTCGGCTGGACTTAGTCGGCTTTCAAGATATCATTTTCGTACAAAAATAATGTTCTGCATTATTAAGAGGAAAATATTTCTAAAGGAATAAAACTTTCAGGGAAATAATTATGAGTTGGTGCGCTTGAGTGTTTTTTTTTGCATGTTTGTTCATAGTTATCTGATTATCGAAAACAGCGTAAAATATCCTCACCCAATTGAACAAAAAAGTTAGTGACGGCATATACGTAGGTCCTACAGTTGGTGAACGTCACCTAATTTAATTTAACATGTTATCGCAGGATTACAGGGAAGGCAGCTGTGAAGAGGTTTTGACAAAAACAAAAATTCTGTGAGGCCAAGTTTATGCATTTCTTATATTCTACCTCGCGTCCTCGAAAACAGTATCCATGAGTTTGTAAGGCTGTGATTGTAAGTTAGCAACAGTTAACTGCGATAGACTAGACAAAGAACGCTTTCGACTGCAAATAATTCTTAATAGGTTTTTAAATTTCAATATATAAATTAAATAATAATGAAATGAATGTTGTACTACAGTCATGGATCTGTCTTGCTAAGTCGTGGCGAAAAGTAGCTTGAATTAACAGCCGTTCAACGGGCGGATGCCCAGTCGGAACTGAGCGGTTAAGGACTTATCTCCAAACCGCAGCTAGCCAGCCACTACGGCAGGATGCGCAGGTGATAACGAGCCGTATTACGTCAACGCAGGTTAGCTCGGGGAATAACGTAAGCTCCCCTCCACACGTGGTGTCTTACACCAACGAGCCAGGACGACTTAAATACCGCCGCAGCCTGGACAACTGCACCAGAAGTTCCAGCAAGTCCTCCAGCGACAACATACAACAAACGAGTCATGGCAGCCAACTTCAGACTCTCTCTGCTGGTGCTGGGTGCCGGGTTGGTGCTCCTGGTGTCGGCGCTACCCTTGACCGAGGACTACGTCGGACCCTTCATCCTCCTGCAGGCCAACCTCACCAACTACACCTACAGCCTGGTGACGCTGAGCAGCTCGGTGGCCTTGCCGAAGAACGTGACTGTCGGCAGCCTCAAGTGCACGGCCTGCCGCGACACCGAGCAGAGCATCACCAAGGTGAACATGACCGCGATGGTAAAAGGTATCAGCACGTACCCGTACTTCGGAGGCTGCGACTGTTCCCGGCGCATCGTGGCCAACAAACCCATGTCGTACACCGCTCCACCGTCATGAACGTTCGATACTGCGTCGTTGGTACCAACCTCGCCACCTGATCTTCCCCCAACTTCTTGTACAAAGTGTAAAGTATTTATTTAAAATGTTATTTATTTCAAATATTGTAAACTATTTAATTTATTAATAAACTTTTTTCAGTTTTCTTGTTACGTTACATATTTTGTTTTTAATTCTTGGTACTTAATTTTCTATTGCTTCGCCGAGCAAATGTACCGGTATTTTTCATACACAAAAAATTTTTTTAAGAAAATAACTGAATAATACTTTTAGGTGACAAATTATACATCGATTAGACATTGAAATACCGAATAGACACGAAACTCTGCGGGTAACTAATTTTTTTGCAAATAAATAACACAGTTTACTGGGTTGGTTCTCACGCTAAAACTATACACTCTAAAAAAAATTTGTAAAATTTACAAGGGTATTCTTTGCAAAATCATTAGTTCATGAAGTTACAAGGGTAAACTTTGTAATACTACAAAGGAATTCTTTGTACCTATACCGACACTGTACTGTAAATTATTTTGTAAAATATGACAAGGAACGTCTTCGTAGTTCTACAAACTTTTGTAAATGTTGAAAATATTCCTTGTAAAATTATTAGTTTATAACGTTTAAAGGATTTTGTTTGCTGCAAAAAAAACTTACGGAAAAAATTTGTAGCCTACAAAAAACGTAAGTCAGCCGAAAATTACTTATGCAAAGATTACGACCGATGAAAAGTGTTTTATGGAATAAAGTGAATATTAATATTAATTGCGTGCTTTAAAATGAAGAATTATTACTGAACTTTACATTGAATGCATACAAATAAATAAAGTCATATCACAGTGTAAGTCACGGTGGTCTAGGGTTAAAATACATATACTGTAAGCGTGGGGAAGTGGTTCGAAACTTAGCACCTTCCGAGTGTTCTTTTACTTTTTCAAAATAATCTCTTGTTTACGTCCTTTACTCAACAGTTATTTGGTAAATAAGCTCAGTGTTATTTATGAAGTACAATGAACATTTAAATTCATTATTTTCCTTATTGAAAGTACAGCTAGTCCTTGTAATTTTACAAGCATATACTTTGTATTTAATTACAAGGATAACCATTGTACTTTAAAGGAATTTCTTTGGCAACTGGGTTCCCAAGCATTTTCTTTATACAAGTACAAAAATTTTTTTTACAGTGTACATTCAAGCCAGAAATCCTTCACTGTGTTTTGCCCATATTGTGTTCTTTTCTCCGTACTGTTTGTGAATGTAGTGTTATATATTTTGGCACAGTTTGCCTACGCATTTAGCATAACAATACAAACACTGAGTTTGAAAAGTTTTTCTCCCATTTACATGGAAAAAATAATTATTAATACAATTGATCTGCAAAGCTCTGGCGCATAAATTTGTTATTAATCAGTATTTCAGACGTACGCATTAATCTACATAATTAAATATGCAGCAGTTTTATTTTATTCGTGCTGACTTAAGTACGTCAATACCTAATATATCTGTTGATTACTAAATAACATACTTCAGTAAAGCTTAAAACTAAATTTTAAACAGATATCTAATGAATATTGTACACGAAATATAATATCAAACATTCCCCAACTATCACTCTCACTTTTACATCATAACGCTAGTATTTTAATCGACATTTATGACATTGCTAGCCGTCTTAAAAAAAAAAACAGTACTGACATACAGTATTTAATGTCGTAAGTGATACGCCATTAATAAGTTCCCAACTAAGAGAACATTTTAATTAATTTCACCAGATGAAACCTTCAACTATTGTTTTGGCTACTGGAATAAATGTATTTTTAACACCAATACTAACTCGCCAATTGTTAAAAATGGTCTTAACTACTTAAGTATATTGTGCGTGTGTGATAATAATATATCGTGAATTACACTGGAAAAATTTTTTTTTGTAGGAAGTTTTCCCAGCAAAATTATTTTATAGTAAACACAAAACAATATTTGGTGACCACTATATTTTAATGGTGACAGCAAATTGCATTTGTATTGACCACAAAATAAATGTTTCAGGGTGAAAACCCACAAAATATTTTGTAGCTGGTACAAAATAATTTTTCCGTCAATATTCACTTAGCTAGCTTAACTGCACACACTGCAATGCATTCTCTCATTTTCTGCATATTTTTGCTTTTAAGGCAATGTATTAACGAAACCATCATCTGCTGGTTATTTTACAATACTGTGAGGTGGGAGATTTTTTGAGAGCTTTCAAAAAAAAATAAAATAATAAATACAAAATATTGTAAAGTATGGCCAAAAGCTCTGACCAAAATTCCTTCGCTCACAAATAAACTTCTTGAAGACAAAAACAGTTACATTTTGAAAATACGAATAGTTCTTGCATAGGATATAGTAAGGATCGTGGGAACGTGCAATAACCCTTTAACTTTAGTTGTTATACCAGAAAACCATAGAGACATCTGCGAGACTTTCAGACGTTAAAACTCTGACAGACTCAGAGGTGAACCTAAACTGCACACCTGTTTCAGAGCCTTGCCCCTAGAGGTGATTGTGTATCTTATCCGCACTCGTCGATCAACCTTACGTCTCCAGCGTCTCTAGACGATGTACTTGCAAAACCCTTCTCTATTTTCCATAGTAGATGACCGCCTTGGTGGAGGCCTGGAAGTGCAGAAGCACTAACGACGTCACAGCATGAGCACAACGTCTCACCTTAGCCTCTAGGAGCAAGTCACTGGCCTGGCATACAGTCTCCTCGCCGACAATAAGAGTGCATGGTAATAATTCAGCGCTAAAAGCATCAGTTCAGAGTTTTAGGTTTCTCGAAGCTAATTTGTAAAAATAAAAAACAGCAATCCTAAACAACAGTTTTTGCCAACTTTCCTAGCAAACATTTTTCTCGATTGGTGTGTTCGGAAGAATCATCTCTGACGCCGAAATATCGTACATTTAAGGGGAATTGATCCCTGTCAGATCGTTTTTACGGTTTTTCTTATAAATCAGGGAATAGAAACATATTTTTACTTTTTTCACGCTGACACGGCATAGTTTATTATTTCATTCACTTTTTGGAATCCATATGGCATTGTTTCTGTTAATTTCGCGACCTCTGTAGTTGCTCCCGTAAATAAAGCAATTTTTCCTTATCAGCTGTTTCCCGTTGCAAAATAATGACTATATTATGGTTCCAGCAATTACAGAAAATCGATTAAGTTTGTATCTATGGCTTGTCGTGACAAAATTGTTGATACATCGACTGGAACAGAAGTTATCGAGAAGAAGCAGATAAATCCAAGGCGGTAGGGATCAATACCCCTTAATAGCGGAGCAAGAGATAACGCTTAACAATTGTGTCATTCTGGGAAAATGTTTTGTCATAAAGTTGGCAAACATAATCATCTAAGGGTGCTGTTTTGTAGTTTTTTTTTTCACGTTTTGACTTTCAAAAACGTATAGACTACGAGTTCAATTGAAGTTTGTAACGTTTACTTATCTACCAAAACCTCTTAAAATTCAGTGGTGATGTGGCGGGCCGCTTCAGTGAATCCTCTTTTGGCGGTTACGGTGTGGGGAGACGTTGATGGGTAATGAAGGGAGGGGGGGGGGAATAGAACTCGGCCACCGAAGAGGCAATCAGGCGGCAGCGAACCCTTAACCGAGGGGTGAGAGGGGGTGTTTTCATCACTGTTTATTGCTTGCCCACGGCGCCACCGACGGGCCTAATTACGTTACCGGTCGCCGTTGATGAGACGTTGGGCGCTACCGTCGCGGCTGGCAATGTCGGGAAAGGGAGGGTGTGGGGTAAGGACGAAGAGAAACGCATGGATAAACACAATCGCGTTGCCGGTTTAATTAGTCGCGCGCCATTCCCCCTCCCCTCTTCATCATTCACCCACTCCCCCTTCCCCTCCTCCTCGCGGCAGTGTTTTATCTGGACCCGCGGTTCCTACAGGGAGTGACGTCACAGCCGGCGCGGCGCGCTGCAGCTATCTGGAACACCGTGAATATGGATGAGGCGTCGCGACGCGTTGTTTAGTTTGAGCCGGAGGCGCACGATGATGGCGGAGGGGGTGAGGGGAGTGAGATGATGACTGCATGCATGCCTCCTTTATAGTCTTTGTCTTACCTGTCCCGCCTCGCTAATCCTTCATAAACCTATCTGTAACGCACGCCCGAAGGCCCGAAAAAAACTCATATAAGCGGCTTTCTTACTTGCCCTTCGAACGCGTTGCAGCGAGTTACGACTACTATTTTACTGAGGAAACTTTTTAAACGTGCATTATGTTTATGTATCTACGAAAATAACACACACTTCAAAATATGTCGCTACAGTTTTGAATATTCGGCGCATTTTTCAGAAACATCATTTTCGGACCCCTCAAAAAGGACAAAAATGGCTTTTCCAGACTGTCGTACCTAGAAAATTAACAACTGGACTCGATAAACGCAACTATAAGAATAATCATTAGACTTGGAACTATGCTGCCCATAAATAAAATTATGTGGTCACCGTTTAAAGTCTCGTAAGGGAAAGCATTGCACGCCGTTTGAGTGGGTTGCGCGGAGAGGTGATAATGCATTATATACGCCAGTCAACGGCAACCTTACCGCTTCTGCCTCACACATACAAACGCAGCCTATCTAGGCAGGCTTTTTAAGGGGGATCGGTACCCGTCATCTTCGAAATGTTCATTTTCCACTGCAAGTTCCATACAAATATATTTATCTTCGTTGTCCGCCTATAAGGTACGGATATTCCTTTTTAAAGCATTATCAAATTTTTACCGAGCGAGGTAGCGTAACGATAACGCGTTGGACTAGCATTCGGAAGGACCCGGGTTTGATACCAGCCTCCGGCCATCCTGATTTCGATTTTCTGTGGTTTCCCGAATTCGCTCCATAGGAATGCTGAGATGGTTCCCTAGCAAAGGCCATGGCCGACTCCTCTCCTCCTAGCGCCTGTCTTTGCGTCAAGTAGTGTGTCACTATCTATAATGACTTCTCTGTCGACGAATCGTAAATCCCAATTACATTACCTTACCATTAACAAATTCTACATCTTCAGCCCCTTTCTTAATTTTTGACTAGTAACATTCCGAAGGAAGTAGATTTTTTTTGACGGTCAGAAATGTAGTTTAAGCACTAGTAGTCAAGCAATACCGACTGTATACAATTTACATAGTTATGCCATTTGCCTTGTGGATGTCCGAAACACGATCGAAAATGTACAAGCCAAATTAAAGCAGGAGTTACATTATTCCAAAAATGGCGGGCACTGATCCTCCTAAAACGACCAAGGTTAAAAACATGGCACGCAGTCTACAGGTTTTTTTGAAAGTCACTTCATGTAAACTAAATAAAACAGGCGGTTTCATGAAATGGAAAGTTTTTCTATAATTCTAGCCGAGCGTTTTATTTTTGCTTGACGCAATGGCACTACACTTGGATAAAGTAAGTGGGCAATACGTCTCGTCGACAGCGAGGTCACTACAGTCGGTGGAACACAACTTGGTATGATGACTGGGGCTGGGAGAAGATTCGGCTACGGTTTCTGCTAATGCAGTATCCCAGTGTTCGCCTGGGGTGATTTCGGGAAACAGCGAAAAACCGAAATCAGGACGGCCGGAGCCGGGGATCGAACACGGGTCCTCCCGAATGCGAGTCCAGCGCGTTATCGTTACGCCACACCACTCAGCACTACTCGGAAAACAATATTTAATAGATAAAAAAAATATTTTTTTAATCAGTGTAAAATCTGTATCACTTCATCGAAATATTTTGTCGCAAATTTTGTATAAACTACTATTTTTGAATACCGTACATATGTGTATATGTAGATATATGTACATACATATGTACGGTATATAGACACACACATCCGTGTATCTAAAACATACGAACAAACTTTAACAGGTGTTTGTTGAGGTGAAAATAGATTGTTTGATGTAAGGGAACCCATGGCCCTGCTCATATTGGAAACGCTGCAAAGTTGGAGAAAAAATTAACAATTCCTGTAATATTGAGGAAATTTCTTGCTTGACAGAAACACATTTCCTGAAACGAAATATTTTTATACATAAACAAATAATAACGTGAAGGGTTTGTACAT
The DNA here is from genome assembly GCA_003012365.1 of Medauroidea extradentata. NCBI lineage: Eukaryota > Metazoa > Arthropoda > Insecta > Phasmatodea > Phasmatidae > Medauroidea > Medauroidea extradentata. The sequence goes on from PNEQ01015296.1 coordinate 23,997, forward strand.
GTTAACACACCACAAACACGTTGAAAGGGAATGGCACTACCCTTATTTCTTTAAAAAATGTATGTGACCGTAAATAGCGGAAAATTTAGAAAAATAATTGACTCTTGCAAAAACTGCCTAACGCTAGTCCTGTTGGGGCAATCATTAAGTGTTTAATTTCACAGAGAATCACTGTTGCCTACCAAGTATGCAACCAGGAATAATTCTTTGACGCTCTGGAGTGATGTGGCAACTCGGAATCGTAAGCTGCATCGTGTAGTGGGTTGCTACAATAACATTGGTGTGGGTCGTGCTTTCCTCCCCTCCAACCAACTATAGATGATAGTACATCGCGAAAATGTTTTGTGTCAACATATCCTTGAAAACTCGATAGTTAATTGCAACACATATGACCGGGTGACATGCGTCTGGCACAATGTAGCTGTCTGCAGACCACTAACAAACATCAAATATTACAATAGCGGGAATCTTATTGGCTCAGTCAAATAAGTTAACAACTCCACAAGCGAAAGCCAGCATTCGTTTGGTAAGCCGAACGTGCGTTGGAACCTAGCAAACAGTCAAGTTTCCCGGCAATAAACCATTATCTCTACCATTTCATCTTTGTCGTTGTTCCGTTTCCAGAACTCGGCATAAGACTCTAGACCGCAAACGCACACTTCACTGTACATTGCGTGTATTGTGCGACAAGTCGGCACGGCACCGTACACCAACGCAGAAATGACAGATATGGTTCTGCTGTGAGTGAAGTGGAAGGTAATGCACGAGCTGCTGCGCTATTGTATCACGAGAGATTCCCAGCGCGGAGGCAACCTCATCACACGACCTTCACTACCGTCACCAAGAGACTGCGTGGAACAGGCACGTTCAAGACGCGACATGACACTGGTCACCCGAGGAATGTAAGTACGTACACCAAATGTGGATGAAGAAGTTCTCAACGTCGTGGAGGAAAACCCGTCTACAAGCACCCAAGGCACTGCGCATGGAATGGGCGTGTCCCATTCAACTGTATGGGGTGTTGTGCACGACCAACAGCTACGTGCCTACCCACGTGCGAAAGGTGCAGGCATTGTCACCAGCGAATTTTGCTCCTGGACGTATTTTTCGCAGTGGTTCCTGCATCAGTGAACAGAAAACCCACCCTTTACGTCAATTGTATTGTTTACTGATAGCGATGAAGCGACATTTACACGAGATGGTTACTTTAACAGCAGGAACATTCACACTTGGAACGACAATTGTGCGGAACTAACGTGTGGGACAACCACACCTAATCTGTTATTTATGCATCTCGCTAATATTTTACCACGCAGTGTTGCAACACGCATTCCAATACGGTGCAGCGCAGTCAGTAATTCCTGGTTGCATACATGGTAGGCAATAGCTACGGACTGGAAAATTTCGCGAATTTCTTATGACCTGTATAGGCTAGAATCCATTGTACTATGCATACGCAAGCCCCGTCTATTCGTTCACTGTCGGCTGTTCCACTGAGTTATTGTTAGAGCCGCGATTTTATGGCGAAAAGATTTTTGCAACATTTGGTTTCGATGCGTTATGTGCACACCTGCAGCTCTGCTACGTCGTCTGTGGTTGGATGATTTTACTCTCACTGGCCTTGCCAAATTATAGACGTACAGACTCACAATAATCTTATTCTGATTGGTGCAGTCAAATGAGAAATGTGTCTGAACAAAGACATGCTGCCAATAACCTTGAAACAGAACTGCCGATGTGCGCGTGAGTCACTGAAACAAAGTGAGACAAAAATCTTTTCGCGACAAAATCGTGGCCCTAGTTATTGTTGATATGTAAAAGTATTTCGTAACCAGAACATTGTTTCTGTCAAGCAAGCAAGTAATTTTCTAAATATTACAAAAATTGTTCGTATTTTCTAAACTTTGACAGCGTCTGCAGAGCTTGTGAGCTGGGCCGAGGGTTGGTTACCTCTACGTTAAACATTCTATTTGTTAAACATTCTATTTCCACCTTAGCAAACACCTGTTAAAGTTTGTCAGTATGTGATACACGTTTTTTATATACGGGAGAGCAAACTATTATTTACGCTCTTCGCAAAGTGATGTCCTCGGGCGTGTAGGCCGCGCGAATAGAAGCGCTCGTTACAGAACGGGTACTTACTTGGGGCCAGCGAGTCTGACATATTTCACGGCCAGGTTAAGTCCACAGCGAGAGGCGAGTTAAAACCGAGGTTATAGTCCTTGCGCGCCCACGTTCTTCCTTAAGGAGATTTTTGTTCCCTTCGTCCTGCCCTTGGACGTTAAGCGTGGCTCGGCGCACCCTGAATATTTTAGCACTTTACTGGGGAATTATAAAGGCTTTGCGACAGACGCCTGAAACATTGCAACACTTTATTCACACAGGCTTCGGGCTGTTTTGCCTTAATCGTAGTGACATGAGCAGCGAGCATAAGTCATCGTGAAATATGGTGTGGGAAGAACTTTAGTTTATAGGTTTATTCCACTGAACTAGCACACTCGCATCGAACCAAAACTTATGTTCAAATAGCTTCATTTATGTGTAGGAATAGATTTAAGTTTATGTTAAAAATATATTACCAAAAATCGTTTAGTGTTTGTTTTGTCCGGCTCTACTTTTTCGTTTTAAGACCTTACGAAATATAGGGAACAGGTTAAAACACATTTTTTTTAGAAAACCTTCTTATCTAATCTTCGCTAGTGCAGTTGTTTAAACAACAGGCCCTAAGTCTTTAATTTTTTTTACTAAGATCGCTAACAAGGCATTAAAAAAATTAGGCTACATAGTTAAAAAGAATTTTCAACACGTCAGTGTGACTTTTTTACTAAATCTGATTCCCTTCAGAATATAAAATAATAATATCATCCGCAAAAACAAAGTAAATAGAAACCCGGTGCCCTAAAAGAAGTCTTTCACTTTGAGGAAACCTTGTCTAGACATTCGCTAATGTTCTTTTCTAAAACTGATATCTCTATTTTACAATGTTATATTTTTACAAGCAATGCACCAAATGTACTGTACATCCGAGTATGCGCTTTACGCTTCTTGATTACAGGTCACTGTAGATGTTAAAAAGTTACTAATACAGCGAAAATGAACAAATTCTTCTCACAGATTTTGTGTGCATGTCTTGATTGAGAATCGGAAAATCATAAAGTTTACGTCATATAGAGGCACAAGTATTTCGCGTATTCATTTGGCGACAGCCTTGACTTCTCAGTTCTACGTGTACCAACTGAAACCGAATATATATTGGTTTCTAACAGTACAAACGTGTAACACGTGATATCTCCACGACTTTTTTCCGGCTTGCAGTTGTCAAATGAGTGTTAAAACCGCTCTCGTCTATTCACAGAGGAAGGAGTGAAGTATACATTATTGACGTCCAACCTGACCTAGAATCAAAAAGCTAAATAATCGTGCCTCTAGTCATAGACATGTCGACCATAATATGCTGTAATGACATTCTGGCGTCATGTCTTTCAATGTTGAGTAGTCAGAATAAATCGTACGCGATCGTTGCCTGGGAGCGTGCGGACTGTAAGGTTGAGTCTGCTCATACATATCCTACCTCATCGCCTCTATGTGCAATTCGTCCAACTGTTGCAAGGAGGCAGACACCCTCAAGTACGAAAGTGATATTTTTGTGTGTACTATAGTTTATAGTATGTAAATGACTCAGTGGCGGCTCGTGGGTTATTGCCAGGTGGGGCTGCAGATAGCCTGATCTGTACACTCTTGATGAACGCGCCGTAGACTAACGGCCATGAAATATTTGCCGGCTACTAGATGTGTTGTGACCACTCAGTAGTAAGGGGCATCTGCACATCGGCGTGTCAGTGGCTGTAGAGTCAACCAGCGCACAACCCTGTACAGCTCTTGGCAACTGTAGCCCTACCTGGCAACAACCCACGAGCCGCCACTGAAATTACTGTTACAGCACGACGAAGAAGTGTTTCTGTTCGTGTTCTCCCGCCAAAAGTGCTTAAATGTCATTCTGTCAACGTACTGTATTGCTTTCCTGCGTCGTTTTCGCGCTCGCTGGCTTGAAAGATAATACAAAGGGACTGTTATCTGCTTGTCAGGGACATTGTTTGCTTCTTCGGAGACTTTATTTTCTTGCTCCGTAATTGACATTTTTCATCTCCCTTTTTCATTCCCACTGCTTGTGGCAACTAGGGCGTAAAACCAATTTTGTAGCGCTGTACTATTTTCGCGCCTTGACTTCGCGGTGAGATCTTGATTGCACTTGGCTCTTGCTGGAAAAAGGTTAGAGTAACGACAGAATTACTTCAACGAGAGAATGGTATCGTATAGTCTGCGAACTTCTTATGATGGAAAACGGCTGAGTTTTCTACAAAACAGTACTTGAAAATGAGTATCAGTTGTAAACATTCCTATTTAAATAGTGGTGCACAACACAAACACATTTTTTTTAGTTACTTTCACTTACATTCCATCCAATGATACTGTTGGGCAAGATACTTCATCTATCACATGACAAAGTAAGCAACGGTTAAAATATGATGACCTGGTAATGTAATTAAGTTGGTTGGAAACAAAATTATCCGTTTTTTTATACCTGAAGGATAATATAATTATTTACTATGACATCGACGTTTCCCGTTAGATAAATAGATGGTATTCTTTCCAAAATACATCGATTTTTTTTCTGTTTATAAGTCATTTATTTAGCATAGTTAAAATTAAGCAACTTAAGATTTTCGGCTTAAATTATATTGCATACCGTAAGAGGGGATGACGTGACACGTGGAAATACTGGACATTTCAAGAAAAAAATTTTCCCAAATATGACAGTCCTTACAAAAAACATGTCTCCCTATAAATTACAAATAATGAACCTCGTAATGAAATTTCATTATTATTAACTCATATGTTACACATAGAAAATAAAAATTGTGTAAAGTTGTCTCATGTCACCCCTGCTTACTTATTCCAAACAGCGTTCTGTTCCTACAATCCTAATTATAATACAAACACAAAAATTTTTTTCTTCATATTTTTTTATTTCAGTAATTTATTTTGCAATGTGTTTTATGTGGAAAGCGAAAAAATTAGAAGGGTTATTGCTTTTTTAGACGCACGGCAACAAATAGTTCACTATACATAACAGAGAGCCCCAGGTAACGGTCGTTCGAGTCGACGTCAGCAACGGCAAACAGTAATTAAAACGAGGAGCGAACGGCTGACGTGCCTGAAAATCGGAGTTTTGGCAGCTGACGCTGTATAAATTGCCTCGCGATGTGATACAGAGTTCAGAGCGGATATAACAAGATCTTTGAGCGGACATTGCATGTTGGGATAAAATCAGCACCTATGAGGTAGCTTACCGGAACATTCATGTAGCTGACATTCATGCTGACACGTCTTCGAGAGCCAGCTACATGCGAGGCGTGCGGTTTCCAGTTCCCACCGTAGGATAACGTACCTGTCGCAATTTTGGATTTATATAGTTTTCATAAAAACCGTTGTTTCAGATTCATTTCTGAGAATCTAACTTTGTTAGAACATTAAATATGTACTGATTCTATTTTTTTTTGTCTCGGGCATACGTATGTTAGTGTTGTTACGGCATTTGAAAAAGTCCAAAGATTAAAGACAGGAATGTTTACCGAAAAGATTTTTGCACCCCACCTTTAGTTCTGCTTCTTGGTCAGAGATTGGCAGTTTTAACTTCACTGATCTTGGGGCTATACTGGCAAATAACAGGCCTTACTCTGACTTGTGCAGTCAAAATGAGAGATGTGTCTGAACAAAGACAATAATAGTGAAGCAAAGCTGCCGAATCGCTCGTGAGGCATTGAAACTAAATCTTATCACGATAAAATCGTGGCTCTACCAATAAATAAGGCCCAGTAGTTTCGTGAAAAGATTTTTGGCCCACTTTGTTTCAGTGCCTTACGTGCACACCTGCAGCTCAACTTCATGATTATTGGCAGAGTGTTTTTGTGCAGAGTTGTTATTCATTTGACTGTGCCAATCAGTACACGGATAACTGTGACACAACACGTCTGTGATTTGCAGGTTTAAGGACGCGGGTCACCTCTGTTTCCAACGTCTTTTTTTATTTTTATATTTGTACCAGATATATTTTTTTATTATTTAAGACATAAATTGTGATTAAATCTTCCTCATATGAAATTTTTGTATCTCTCATAGTGTTTTGCGTAATGAGTCGTAAACGTAAAAATTGGCACTGTTCGGTTTTGTGTACGCCACTAAAACCAACTGACATACCAAACCGAAACAATTCACAGCGTATAACAATGTTGTAGGCTATGCTTTGACACATATAAAAACCAAAAATTAAATATTTTTGTATTTAATAAAAAATGCTAAATTTTTTTTAACAAAAATTTAAAAATTTCAACAATTTTGTTAAAATACAGAAATATAACTATTTTGATTTCTATGTTTTTCAAATCATAGCCTATAACATTGTTATACACTGTGAATTTTTTTTTCGGTTTGGAATGTCAGTTGGTTTTAGTGGCGTACACAAAACCGTAAAATGCAAAGTTTGACGTTTTCGACTCATTACGCAAAAACTATGAAAGATACAAAAATTTCATATGAGGAAGATTTAATCACAATTTATGTCAAAATAATAATAAAATGCCTGGTGCAAATATAAAAATAAAATAAAAAGACGTTGAAAACTGAGGTGAACCGTGCCCTTAACCTCCAGACGTTGTATGTTAAGGGCGCGGCTACCGCAATTATCACCATTATTTAATTTTTATTTGTAAAAGACATTTTTTTTCTTATTTTGGTCACAAAACGTGACTAAATTTGGCTCTTATGAAATTTTTTTATCTGTCATAGTTTTCGCGTAATGGCTTGTTAAAGTCATATTTTGCATGTTTCCGTTTTAACGACTACACTAAAACTAACTGACATACTAAACTAAAAAAAAATCACAGTGGATAAATACATTGCAGGCTACAATGACATGCTCATAAAATTTAAGAAAAAAATTACTCGTATTTTCAAAATATATTATTGATTTTTTAAAATTTTAATTTTGAGTTTCAGCATTTTTTAAAATTCAAAAAATTTGTATTATTTATTTTTATGAGTATGGCATTGTAGCCAGCAATGCCTTTATCCACTGTGATTTTTTTTTTAGTTTGGTTTATCAGTGTAGTCATTAAAACGGAAACATGCAATATATGACTTTAATAAGCCATTACGCGAAAACTATGAGAGATAATCACATTTTGTGTCTAAAATATAAAAAAAATATCTGGTTCAAAAAAAAAAATAAAACAATTGGTGATGAAAATTGCAGTAACCGCGCCCTCAAGGCATCCAAGCACTGACTACAAAACAGAGATGCAGGTGCGCACGTAAGGCACTGAAACAAAGTGGCGGAAAAATATTTTCGCGAAAACTACCGAGCCTATCTTAGTCGTCTGTGACCGAGCCCTACCAACAGATACAGCGATGGCATTCCCCAGTTACACGATCCTGCCCGCACGTAATACATAATACATAGGGTCATGAACATTTCGCGAAAATAATCTTGCCCCAGGTTGTTTCAGTGCCTTACGTGCAAATCTTCAACTGTACTTCACGGTTATTGGCAGCGTGTCTTTGTTAAGAGACGTCTCTCATTTGACTGCACCAATCAGAATCAGGTTAAGGGCGCCATCTACCCGCGCGTGAGAGGCTCAAAAGCGACGGAGCAGTAAGGTCGACTTTGAAGCGCGCAACAAATGCCGCCTCGCCTCAACGAGCCAAGCGCTGAACTAGCGTGCATGGTTCCCGCTGAACCGATTTTACTATGGGACTTTCAGCGACAACACTTATCATATTATCTTACGCGACGAAAGGGAAAGAGTCGCTCCACAGGTATATAGTATTCAGAATATCGTGAAAATGATTACTCTTGCATTAAAATCAGCGTCAAAAGTTCCGATTCGGTCACTTTCACACTAAAAAAAAATACTTGTTAGGAACGATAACAGTTAATGGCAAAATTATATACCTGTACTAAGACCCTTGAATGCTTTTCGTAGCCTAACCGCGTGACAATATGTTGAATGGTTTTCGAATAAAATCAGGATTGTTAAAGGTCTGCGCGCCTCTTCACGATTCTAATAGACGGCGCCCTTAAGGGGGATTATTCCCTAAATAAATAATGTTAAAATGAACTTGAAATTATTTATTTTGTAGTAGACATAAATGACAAGTATTGAAGAAACATAATTTTTTTTAGAAAAAAATTTTTAATATATGTTTTGACACTTTTAAACGAACTTTGCATGCTAATTTTGCAGCCATTACAGCAAGAATCAGAATAAAAATTT
>PNEQ01015297.1:0-11870 GCA_003012365.1 Medauroidea extradentata
TCACCCGTCATGACATCAAGAAGTTCCTTTGCTTCTGCTGCAACAAGTATTTGGAATTTCCAAATATTCCAGTTGGATTCCCCCTTCAACTTGATTACGTGAATCTCCATTGCACTCGCGTAAGTTCCGTTTGTTACAAGTCCGACCGATGTGTCCAATTTAACTGTTAATTTATGACACGTTATTCACACGTCCGACCCGACATTCTTCCGTCAACAAGCGACGTATTATGTAATAACAAATTACCCGCAAGCGCATCTCTTTTCACATGTCTGGGCCCATAACCTGATAAGGTTAGGCACTTTGCAATAAAAGAAACTGTTGAAATAAACGCACTTCCGTTTACTATTAACCAACTGAACAGACATCATACATGACGACTGTTACTACTGAGTGACTCAACTTACAACTTTAAGACAGACCCAAATAAAACAAAAGAACTCTGCGAAATAAAAGTTGCCAACATTTAAACGTTAAAATGACAAAACTAAATAGAAATATTATTCATTGTCACCAACACCTTGTAGAACCATATTTAAGTGCAAATTGTAGACCTCATTTTGTAGAATGTTTCTAATTGTATAAATTGTTTCTTGAATGATAATGTTGAGACTAATAGGAACTGAGCTAGTCCAGTAAACACCTACATAGTGCAAATATGCTGCACTCTGTCAAACAAAAATGGCCACTACAAGAAAACCAGCAGAAATATAATTAAAATAGTACCATTTTTTAAGTACCTAAATGTAAAGGATACAAAAAAATATATATTTTTTTAAAATTTGTCGGGCAACAATATAATTTAATTTTGAACCACTTTATTTGGAATGACCCATTATAGACATTTAGAAGTTGATTTTATAATTGGAAATTTGTCACATATAGTACATATTCGGCATACACAAATGTACTCAATTATCACAATACAGTTATGACTTGTACATAATAATTATTACATTATTTTGTAATTAGGTTTTTATTAGGTTTAGTCTACAATGTTGATAGCTATCAACCTATTGCACAGGTGATATTGTTTTTATTAATTTAGGTTTATTAAATGACTTAGTGATCCCATTTTTGTCCGACATTAAAACATTGAGAATATGTAAATAAAATGCTGGCTTTCGACATATTGTATTTTTTATTTAAAAATATGTAGTCTTTTTAAATTTTTACTTTTAAAACTGAACACGTTAAAAGAAATGTATTTCTTTATAAATATCATATGTTGTACATCAAATGAAAGCCTTGGAAAAGAGCTTTAAAACAAGTCCAAATTTATGTTCTGTTAGCTGTTTTGTTAACGCGGAGTTGTTTACTACAGATCATCATAGTTATCATTTTAAAGTGAAAGATGCGGTAAAATTGAAACATTAATATTAAACTTAGGAATGGTGTCGATGAAGTTTTAAATAACTGTACACCATTGCAATAAATATACCGATAACTTCTTTCACTTGAATGGTATTAAGCATTGTGACCAATTTGACCTGCAGAATAAACCTACCTTGAAACCCGTAAGGGAAATAACTTGCACTGTCTGCTAAACCTGAACATCTAAACTTATACCAAGCAAGTCTGTATTCACACGCTGTTTTGAAAAGTTGAATAAAATCACATAACTTGAAAGCGGGTTTGACAAAGATGATTATTATGGGTCAGAATGAGTTCCTCTACAATTTGATTAACCAATAACGTGTTGTGCTATATGAATCTCCTACACATTTACTATTTATGTTGTTTGGTTATCTTTCAGGTTATTCTGTCGCTAGTGTAGGCCTACAGACGAATCATGAGTGTAGAAAAATTCCTACAAAATTCCAAGAAAATACATCCCAAACGAAAAAATGTATACAGAAGAAGATATAAGGAAGGCAAGTGAAAACTAAAAACAAAAGAAAACGTCATTAAGTGAGGTAACACAAAAATACAAGCTGAAGAAGTAATTACTGCATAACAGAGTTAAAATGACTTAAAACAGAGAGGTCGAAAAACAGCTTAAACGTCAGAAGATAAGGCGTGGCTAGTCTTCTACTGGACTTGGCGAAATGGGTTTTGCTCTAACCTCTAAAAAGATTAAAGCAGTAGTGAGAGAGTAAAATTGTATAGTAACACCCTTCAACAAAACCACAAAGCTACCAGGGAAAGATTGGTTTGGTAATTTTATGAAACAAAACAATTTAAGTTTTATGAAGTTGGAGCAAATGGAAACTACGAGAAAAGTGATGTCTGAATGCTACATAGTTTTTTAATTTTATTCTTTCCTCAAAGAAGAACTCGAGAAACTTAGTATTGAAGATACGCCAAATCACGTCTGGTACTTAGAAGACCAACATGTCTGCCATCTAACCCTACAAGAATAGTCTGTGAGACTGGAAAAGGACAGAAAGCACACCACAACTTCGCTTGCAGTGGAATGTACAGTACCTACCAGTGTGCTGGCATGCTACTCTGCAGCTGGTAGGTTGCTTTCACCATTATTTATATTTGAAGGACAAAATCATTGGTCGACACGGAAAGGTATAGCGCCTTCTGGGTACTACATATGCAGTCTGAGAAGGGCTACATGATTTGAGAAGTTTTCTGAAGATTTTTTGTGAAACTGTGAAGTTGAGCAAGAACGACCACTATTAGTAATCTCAAATGGTAATGTTTCTCATCTGGCCTTCGAAGTATTGCATATTGCCAGGCAACAAAACTGTACCCACAATTTTGAAACTGCACCACACACAACAGAAACATTACAACCACTTGACAATGCCCGTTTCAAACCATTAAAGGATAAATGGAACAGTAGTCTAGATAAATAGCAAAATTAAAATCAAAGGAAAATAACTCATCGGATATGGTTCGTAATGTATGGCATCTCAGCATTATAATACCACATTACATTCGAAACGGCTTCATGTCAGCAGGTATTTATCCTATTGATAAAACCAATTGGCCAAAAGAGAGATATGACAAGAAAAAACATCAGTCATAATGAGTACAAATTCTTGCAACAATCTTCAAGCAGTCTACCTACCTCAAGCAGTGCAGCTGTTTAACAGCAGCAGACAGGTATTTATCCTATTGATAAAACTATATTTATATAACAAACTACAAAATAAAATAGTTATGGAAAATTACCTGAAAATTTATAATAGATAAATTTATGAATTGTTAAAAATACATGTTTTTTATAATATCAAAGAAATTAAATAGTATTTAATGTTAATTGATAAATAGCAGACTATGTATTGTTTTTTATAATTAACGGTTGTTAAATTAAATACTTGAAGGTGAATGTATTAGTACAATTTTAACAACTACGCCTACTGACGGTAATTTAAAGAAGTTTTTGTGACAACAATTAGTAATATTATTTATGTTATCTTATCTTGAGTTTTATATACAAGAATCTTACACATATGAAATCCTATTGTTACATATTTGTTATTTTGATAAATTGTAAAACTATGGTGAAAATTTTTTTTACAAATATTGTTTGAAGTTTGTTAGTTATTGTATTATATACTTTCTACGATCCCAATTAGGGATCAAAAGCAAGCAAATAAATGAATGAAAAATACCCCAGAGATTTGACCCGAGAAAAATTATCAGTCATAATGAGTAAAAATTCCTGCAACAATCTTCAAGTAGTCTACCCACCTCAGGCAGTGCAGCTTTTAACAGTAGCAGACAGTTTCGACAAGTAAAAAAACTGCTGACTGCTTTCCTGGAGCAAGAAACAAATAGCTTTGACCTACCTGAAGAAGTATGGATAGCCTTCCACCATTAACCACAGCAGATACATTAAGGCTTACAGGAATCAATTACTGAAGTCCTGCATGAGCTTGCCTGAAGACATAAGTCAGCCGTCAGTTTCTGCAAGAGCAGGCAACTTACCTGAGGAGAGTATTGCAAGTAGGCCATCAAGTTCTGCAAGATCAGAACACTTACCTGAAGAGAGTATGGCAAGTAGGCCAACAGCACACCTCTTGCATGAAGAGTTTTGCAAGAATGCCATCAAGTTCTGCAAGAACAGACAGCTTACCAGAAGCCAGAAGCAGTAATTCATCAAGCCCACAAATAAAAACATTTGAGATGTTGCTTCTACAAAAGGTTAAGAAAAGCAATCTACTTCCACAAAAACCCAAATGTGTAGATCCTAACAGCTGTGTGGTTGCAGCAGAGGAATATGTAAAGTTAGTTTCCAAATATGCTAAAAAAAACCTATAGGGCCTATTTAAAAACCAGCTCAAAAAACCAACATCTGAAATGCCTAAAGTTTAAAAAAAAAAAAAAAAAATAGGCATCAGCAAAAAAAGGCTAAACAGCATTCCAAATAAAAGATCTGAGATCTATCCAGTGATTCAGAATCCGGAGAAGATTGGGTAAGTAGTGGAGACAGTATAGACTAGCCTATGTTGATTTATTGGAAGACAACTGTAGTGAAATGTGTGATTTGTTTCCTACTGGATACATTAACTATGGGGATTCTTTACTGTCTTTCCTTGGTGGTAAGAAAAACTGTACTTCTTATCATTACATTTGTGGCACATCATGTAGGCTTATTCCACAATGACATTGAAGTGGAAGTTATGAGCATGAACAGTACCTGCTAAGAAAAACATATTTTCTAAATGGTGGAAAATTATGGGAGTGATTTGAAATTTGCTGACATATTCCATAAACTGCCTACTTGTATGATAAAACGTGTTGGTGATAGGGTAAAATATGTAGGCACTAATCCATTTGATGTGTTAGAAAAAAAAGCCTACATGTGTGTACACATTGTACTTTAAAACAGGGCTGAGTTGTGCAAATTTTTACTTTTAGACCTAGTTATTCCGTGTTTTATGTCCTTACCTAATGATTAATTTATCTTGTTTCTTTGGACTATCAACCAAAGGCTAAACAATTTTATGCAACATATTCAGTGGTCTGTAAGACATAATACACAACTTAAACATTTTGTAAATTTCATTGATGATTTATGGCAACTATATAAGTTCTGTTAATTTTTTTTAACTAACTAAAAGGTTACAATTTTGAAACTAAGTTCACTGTACCGAAAATTGTTTGTTCCGTGCAAATTTTGCCCTCTGAAATATGTGATAACCCATAGTATATAATTTAAAAGTTGTCCATTCTTTACCCCTCCCTTGTCCTGGCTTTATCCCATTGAAGGTAAAAAGTGGATGCTGATTTTACTTTATTTTGCCATAATCAGATACATACCCAAAAAAATCAGTAGCCTACATGGACATAAATGTACTGATATTTACGACAGTCACAATTTTTTCAGTTAATTATAATTCGAGGTCAGGCAGTGGGTTTTGGTGGAGGACGTGAATATGCCTGGTGTACAATGGATTGAGTGAGTAGTAGGGATAAGTAACGTGATTCACAGAATGGCAGTGCAGTTAGTGAACGGTACAGACAGTAGAGGAACCTACTGGATGGAATGAAGAATAGGAGGGTCCATACTAGATGTGGTGCTACAGAGCGTCCCAACCTGCTGCTGCTGCCAGATCGCAACTGCAATACAAAGTTCGGGAAACGTACTGCTTCATAATTTCTACTTTTAAAATGTATTTTAAATTTTTTCAGTTGGTATTACTATTTGTATAACATTGTGCTTCAAAATAAGCTATTAATTACATTTTATATTGCTTCAAAATTAGAAACAATTCACACACTCTACTGATATGAATTAACTAGATAATAACAGGAAATTTATAAAAATACAATTATCACATATATGTTAATCATTATAGTTACTGCTGACAAAACAAAAGATTTCTTCAATTCAAATAGTGTGTCTGAAGACAAAACTATGGTTGGGGTAATGTAGATTATTATTAAATTGATCATTCCAAACCAATGTTGTGTAGAAAATGGAAAAAAATTTCAGTTTTTTGTCACTTGTATAGTCTGTTTGGGAAACATTTAAAGTGGGAGAGGGGGACGTTATAAAACAAAATTTCCACTACTGTTGTGTTCATTACCTTTAAAGCCTAAACGAGAGCAGACGTCAAACAATCTGTTTTCCAGTATTGTTTAAATTTGTAGTTATTTTTCAAGACTAAAATGTAAAGTTGAAGCTCCTATACTATTAATGAATTTGTTGTCAAATAACAAACCGAAACTAGGTAAATGATTTTTGTCATTAAAAAAATTAGATGATGTAAAACCTTCCAAACAAACTTGGTTTTATTTTTATATTTCCTCCAGTTAAGAATTTATAAAAAAAAAAAAAATATTATGCTAGTAGGGCCTAGTAGTAATCCACGATTATGGTCATATTTTTTTATGGGATTATAATTGTTTGCCTTTCATTTATGGTTTCAATTTTGCATGTTAGTTCCATGTACTGTGTTGCTATTGTTTCTTCCTATGAGCGTACATGGTTTATTTGGAACATCTGTTTCTTCTAAAAATTCTTTAATGTGTTAATAGTATGTGAAAAATACTGGAATAAGATCAACACAATTTCTCTCTTCCTCTTTTGTAGCCTACCTATAGGCCTATTGTGTATTTTATCGTTTTGCCTTCCATACACACAACATTTTTGTTTCGAAATCAGTCACCACAGACGAATCATTTAGCCGTGAGACACTGTAGTTTCCCTCTTTAACCAGTTAAGGATACGAGATGAAATAACTGCTGACAAAAAGGAAGCCTGTATCTTAAATATTAACCATTCCAAGTGTGGTAATGGCGGGGCGTGTGTGGTAATGGCAGACAGTGCGTAGTGCCTCGTTGGTTCGCTCGTGCTTCAAGAGGTTTTAAGCAGGTGTAAACTGAAGAAGAATTTCAACCGAAGTGTGTACTTAATGCAGTAGAACTAGTCATATTGTTACGCGACTCCGCTGGTTCAAAAGTGTCATTTCTTTGGCGGAAAATAAGTTTTTAACATTGGATGCGAACGCAGTTAAAATGGCTGGCCGACAGGTTGAAATCCTACAACAGTTTGAGAGTGTTGTGCCCAAATTTCGTGGGAACAATTTCACAAATCCCTACAAATCTAGCACAAGAGCGACACACTGTGCTAGACACAAGTTTCCAACCCACACCTCTCCACTCACTTCATTAGGCGACGTACTTACTCGCTAACGGGACACTAGATTAACTACGATCATAACATAAGCAACATTAAATTTTAACAAACTCACTTTTAATATCAATAAGAATTACAAGGTACTGAACAAAGGCCCTCAGGCTGATCACAAAACGTCCAATGTCTGGTAACAAATCAAATGGAAACATTACACCCAATTAACAAATACAAATAAATGGGGCTTCCGATCTCCTCGTGACCGAGATGGCACAGCATCGCCTAACGGTGCAAAAAGTAGTGAAGGTTAAAGACAAACTCTAAGAAAAAGGTTCCAAATATTTATATTTGACTTACCAGAAACTAATAAATGAAAGCATGGTGCCGCGACGGCCACGAAGAACTCGGTAAACTCACTCGCTAGCAGGACGGAGGAAGAGTGACCCGAAACCGCTCAGGAAGGCACGCCTAGGCTTGGGAGAGAAGGGGGAAAAGGGGGTGAAGCACAAAGACGGCCGAACCTGGCCGAACATTCACGAAGCTGCGCCAAGCGCGTCAGAGTCTATGCGGGAGGAGAAAACGAGTTCATTGGCGGGCTAGCACACGGCACACTATTCAAAGTCACAAGCCGATACAAAATCTGCCCAGGAAAATCACAGTCTTATACTCGAAGCAATCCTTTAGGGCACATGGGGGTGAGCTGACCAGCTCAGTATAGTGGAAGAACGAGTCACAACACTCCTTCAGTCGGAAAGCGTGATGAAAAACATTGTGGCTTCCCTCACGTCCACTGTCGTTAAGGCAGTAGTGAAAAAACTGAAAGAGACTCTAGATTTTGATCTAGAAGAAGCAAGAAAACTAAAAGTGGAAATGAAAAAAACAACTGACGAACTGGATAAAACGAAGAGAAATCTCGCATTGGCTACTGACGAACTCGAACAGTACCAGCGACGCTCAAGTTTGCAAATATTCGGCGTGCCGGAAGAAGAAAAAGAAAACACAGACGATCTAGTGATTTCACTATTGAACAAAAAGTTAGGTCTACCGCATATTGCAATAACAGATGTAGATCGGAGCCATCGGACCTGGAAGAAGAATGGTGCCAAGCCACGACCCATAATAGTGAAGATCGTATCTTATCGCATGAGGAGCTTAGTCTTCACTTGCAAACAGAAGCTGGCAGGGTCAGCCATCACGATTCGTGAAGACTTGACCGCAGAAAGACTCAAAGTTCTGCAGGCCGCTATTTCCAAGAATGGACTTAAAAACGTGTACACTGGATGGCCGCATCATTGTGAAGGTTAACAGAAAAGTCACCGTTTCTCGCATGGAAGACCTCTCCAAAGCACAGTGACCAACGACACTGCATAATCAGTTGACTGCCTAGTTTTATTAGCGTTCATTCCTCAGCATTTATAATTTATCATTTTCCTCCGCAAACGGCTCTTCACCATATAATTATGTACATCTACTGCAGCTACTTAATTCTGTATTTAGTTCTTACAATGTGCGATTGTGCAATTCTTGCATGTGAATGTGTATTCCTAATAGTGTGTGGTACATGTAGTGTGCCCCTGTGTTACCATGTATTATGTGAACGTGCGTCTCCTGTGTTTCATGCTGCTGAGGTGAGTTCTTTATGTAGATTTTGTTCTCACATCTTGAGTCCACATGGCTAGTACAGTTAATGTCTCCTTTCCATCTCTGAGCAGTAGTGGCAACCTTATAGAACTGTTTACAACACCTCCTCACCCCCCAAAACCGGTTTGGCACCTCCTGTAACAGCAAACTGTGTTCTCAGAAAACGGCTACTAACCCACCTCCGTGCTTTTCATGTAGCCCATGCAAACGCCCAGTCACTGATAGGCAACATAGATAATTTTCGTACAACTTTCTCGCAACTAGATTTTCATGCTCTACTGGTATCCGAGTCGTGGCTTGTTCCATCCCTATCTAGCACACTTGTCGCCATGCCCGGGCATTCATTGTTCAGAAACGACAACATATCTAAAAGAGGAGGTGGGATGACTGCTTACGTACGCGATGACCTTGAAGCTACACTGTTAGCTAGTTCCAACAATACATGCTCCGGCCGGCCTGAATACAGTTTTCTTAAAGTAAAAAATATTGATAAAGTCATTATTGTAGGTGTTATATATAGCTTAAACCGCCAAATGTTGGCTTCCTGAGCGATCTTGAAGATATCCTAACAATAACAGCACCGGAATTTTAGCTTTTATAATTATGGGGGACTTCAATGTCAATCTTCTGAAGATTAATAACGAATCTAAATATTTAAAAGATTTGATAGCATCATCATATAATCTAGATATCCTGCCTTTAAATGCTACACATCACTCGACAGCAGCTGACAAATGGCTAGATCTAATGATTACTTCTAGGTGCAACAAAACACTAAATCATGGGCAGGTTGTCTCACCTGGTTTGTCTCATCATGATGTAATCTTCCTATCATATTCATTACGCACTCCAAAGTTTGTTCCTAAAACTTTAACGTACAAAAATTTTAAGCGAATAAATGCTAATGAGTTGCTAGCTGCAGCAACACTGCTCCCCTGGCAGCATGTTGAAGTGGCTGACACTGTAGATGAGAAAGTGGCAGCCTTAAACAAAATAATATTAAACTTCTATGACAATGTAGCACCTAATATTACCAAGCGAGTTACTCGTCCGGCAGCCCCCTGGCTAACAGATCTAGTCGTGGCTCTCATGACCAAGCGCGACAAAGCTTATAAGCACTTTTTAAGAGTAAGATGGGCTGGCCTTCCAGAAAGCAACTTTTATTTTAATATATACAAAAACTTAGAAATAAATGCACGCAGAACATCAGGCAAGCAAAACTTAGGTACTACGAATCATTACAACAGCCACATACTCCAGTCTCCAAACTTTGGTCAAATCTCCGCAAGCCAGAAGTAGCTATTGTAAAACACCGATACACAAATAATATTTCGATACTTTTCTCCACTGACGAGATGAATGATTATTTTACCACTCTTCCAGCTAGTATTGATACTGCAAGCAAGAACACAGAAATTCAAAACCTTAGTGATCGAAAATGTTATACTACAAATCCTAAATTTTTCTTTCGGCACGTCGCCGGCAGTGAAGTGTATAAATCATTCAGGCAAATCAAAACTAAAGCAAAAGGCGATGACAGTTTTACTGTCAAACTAATTGCACCGATCCTACCTGCAGTTCTGCCATCGCTCACGCACGTGATTAATTTTTCATTGCAAGGTGGAATTTTTCCAGCATTCTGGAAGAAAGCGCAAGTGCTACCCATCGCAAAAGTCTCTCATCCAATCGCCAAAAAATACTTCCGACCTATTAGTGTTTTACCATTGTTTTCAAAGGTAATTGAACATGTAGTACACCGTCAAATATTTGCGTATATTAATAGTTTTAACATGTTAGACAAATACCAATCTGGTTTTTGTCCTCTGCATGGCACTAGCATTGCTTTAATCTATATAACTGATAATATACGTCATGCAATGGAGGACCGAAAATTAACACTTCTGTGCCTAGTAGACTTTAGCAAAGCCTTTGATTCTGTTGACCATGATATCTTGCTTGCAAAGTTGAACCATATTTATGATTTCTCACCTGATGTATGTAAATGGTTCGAATCTTATCTCAATGATCGAAGCCAATGCGATATATCGAATGGACGACAACCTCAGTGGCGTCCAATAAAAGTTGGTGTCCTGCAAGGATCTGTTCTTGGCCCCCTCCTATTCTTTCTGTTTATAACTGACATTGCTAAACGCCTATCTTTCTCCAAACATCACCTCTATGCAGATGACTTGCAGATTTATACACACTTCAGTAGGAGTGAAATTAAGTCCGCAGTTGAACATATTGTGCCCGTCCAAGGCACTAGCTATAACCAGACTACGATCTATCAGACCTACGCCTGAAAGCCTGGTCTAACCGGGCTAATCCCGGGGTGTGCATAGGTACAATTCCAAGGGAGAACACAAAAGAGCAGACAAACACACACATTAAATACCAGTGGGAATGACAACATCTACTAGAAACAAACGTAATCATGGCATGGTTTCGACATATGTATTTACATCAATGTGCACTGATAACAAACGTTACAAATTACACAAAATCGTTATTAAAAACATAAACAAAATGGGCTCAAAGCCCTTAACAAATAAATGAGGGCTCGTAAGCCTTATCAAAAATGCTGGAAGGAGTATTATACAGTTCAAATGGAAAATTCAATACCTCGACTCTTGTTTCTCGCCCACTACATCAACGTCCACTCGGCCAATTAGAATAATAGAAAGGTGAAGAAGTAAGCAAAAACTAAACACGCACGGAAATATTAAGCACAATACCAATAAAGGGTGGACACGCGAATTACCTAACCGTAGCACGGAAGAACGACTCTAAAGTAAACACCAAAACAAAACGATCGGGCGGGCGTTGAGGTGATGGCGAGAGAGGCACAACCTACTCCTCAAAGCGCTGGGGAAAGAGTGACAACCACAAGACGGCGAGGCGCTAAGGCAGAAGCAGGGAAGGAGGGAGGGAAGGCCGGCCAAAGGTGGGAACACGAAGTCTACTGAAGACACTTGAGCTCCGACGAAGCGGCGAGGCATGCGCACTAAACAGATCCAGACATCACAGAGCGAGACCGTCGGCTGACGTCACATCCTTGGCGGAGGATTCAAACAAGTCCAGAGGCACACAGTGGCAGAAACCTGAGATCAGTCTCTAGTACTTCACGGAAGGTGCTGTCCCAGCACAACATGAATAATGATCTTGCAGAAATTCAGAAGTGGTCGGT
>PNEQ01015297.1:11970-32434 GCA_003012365.1 Medauroidea extradentata
TCTCATTGCTTCTCCTTCCCTTCTATCTGCTGTTAATAAAACTGATTTTCCTGATGTAGTCTTCAACGGTAGGCCTACTAAAATTTCTCTTGGAAAATCTGTAAAAAGCTTAGGCGTGATAATTGATGAAAACCTGTCGTAGAATGCTCATATTACTAACTTGTGTAGAAAGGTGTATTACTCGCTGCATAGTTTAAGGCGTTTCAAAAGACCGATTCCATCCAGATTAAAAGCCACACTTGTCCGCAGCCTCATAACGCCCATTAAGGACTACTGTGATTAGGTTTACAACAATCACAGTGAATGTCAGGCGGCACGACTTCAAAAACTCCACAATACATGTGCAAGATATATATTTAACTTAAAAGCTCATGACAGTGTAATCCCCTACCTCATAAAGATGTCATGGCTTAAGTTAGCGAAAAGACGAAACACCCATGCTCTGTTCTTGTTGCATAAAACGTTGAACACTTTAACACCTGGCTTCCTATATAAACATTTCACATACTAAAATGATCGACATGCTTTAAACATACGCTCCAAAGCAGATAATAGATTAATAATACCTGTACAAAAAACTAAATTTTACTCACAATCCTTCACTACTACTGTATCAAAGTCTTGGAATAGTTTGAAATTGAAACACAGGAACATAAAAAGTTTTTGTACCTTTAAGAAAGTAATCAACAAATACTATCTTACTCGCCTCAGTGAGCTAGATGCGCAGGATTAGTAGTTCGTAAATTTCAATTTAATTGTTTATATGTACGTGCTTCCATGAGCACATTTATACGCGAGTGTGTGTGTGTACGTATGAATGTGTTAAAGAGAGTATACTTGTGTATTTTAATGTATGTTTGTGTGAGTGTGTGAATGTGATCCCGTCCTTAACCTCCTTATCATCATCCCCTGATCTTTTTACCGTAACGTATCAATTAACCTGTTCAGTGTCAGTTATCACCACCACTATTTCAGACAATTTGTGTATTGTATGTAGGGATAACTTGTTTTGTTCTCATTAGTTTTAAGTGAATATGTATTTTAATAATTTTAATTTTTAATGTAATGTATGGTTATGTTTCTAAAATAGTAAACAGATGTAATGGGTCCAGTGGAAGACAAGGCAAATACGCCTTAACTGCGCCTGAAAGCCGCAATAAATAAATAAAATCCACGGTCAGTAAAGATAACGGAACGTTTCCTCTCTTCAGACAATACTTCGAACGACTCAGGTGTAGGGCGAGCGCATGACATTATACGCCACACATTTCACAGCTAGAAACACGAGAACTGCTAAAGATACTGCAGTGGAAGTGCTTTTAAAAATAGATTTAACTCATTGTGAACTACTTCCTCGCTTTCATCCCCCATCTAACTTCAGCAACAAAACATTTTTTCACAGATCAATTCTTTGATGTTTCAGTTTGTTGGAAAATGCACGTAACTTAATAAAACATTTCTGTACAGCTAACAAAAAAAAAGTTCAGCCTTCAGATTTCTCCGTTGGCATGCAAGATATATGAAATAACACACGATAAAAATCAGAATACAATTTTGCTTTTCATTCAAAAGTTATGATGTGATATATTAAAGGATGCATAAAAACAGTTCTAAGTTCAAAATCTTTATTTTTGAAATTTTTCAACCCCTTAGAATAACGTACATGATGGAACCAACAAATCTCCCGATGCACATTTCAATGCTGTACAGTACGCAAAAATGTTAAGACCAAAATTCAAATTTGAAAACTTTGGAATTTTTTGCAACAGCACGCATGCAGAAATGAGGACAGTTCTAACAGCAGTTATGTTGTGAAAAGAGAGCAAATGTCCATAAAACTCTGTACTGCAATCTAAGCGTGAGATGCTCTATAGTCAGGCCTGGAAATGTTATTGTTGGTGCAGCAGTACTCTAGGGGATTAGTGACCACAACATCCCTGTAGTGAAGTTGGAGATTGGTGGGAAAATTGCTGAGCAAGCTAATCATAGAGAGGTGTGGCAGTATGAGCAAAGAGGTAAGCTGAGGGCAGAAATGTTTCTAACGGATAGGTTTAAGAACTGGTCTACAGGGGAAAGTTATATTGCAGAAGAAGGATAATACTGGGGGGGATCCACCATATTATGTAATGGATGGGAGATAGAGAGATTAAAAGGAAGTGCTGGCAGATGCGAGCGAAATGGAGGAACAACGGATTGCAAGAACTAAGTAAAAGATGAGGAACATGGGTCGAGAGCTAGAAAAAAATATTAGACAGTAAAGGGGTGATTACCTAGGAAATATGTTGGAGAAGGTAGAGAGAAGAAATGGGGGAAATTTCTTTATTATTTTAGTAAGGTAAGGGAGGAGAAAGAGGAATGCCAGTGTTCAAAGGTGCAGACAGACAAGTTGCAACAACTGATAAGGAAAAGGCAGAATTGCTGCAGGCCCAGTACAGTTTAAGACCACCATGTAAAATCATCAAAGTTTTGCAGCGATATTGATGCCAATTTTTTTTTAATATTCTTAAAGGTATAAGAAAAGAATCCCCACACATAAAATTTGATGCTATGCTTAGTTTAGCAGTTATGAAGTTTTCAATATTTTCTTGCAACCACAAAATTACTACATTTTGCAATATAATAAAATTGTATTGATGTTATTTCGACATTGAATTTTTTATTGGTGTATAAAAGTGTGCTTTTTATTTTACTCAAATCGAAAAATATCCGAAAATTTTTTGGCAGATAAGCTAGGCACATTTATCAAAAAACATTTTTTTAGAATTTCCTTATTTTTACGACATTCAAAAATTTATAACTTTTCTGCCGAAATAGCTACAGAAGGAACCTGCTTTCTTCATCCGTGTTGTTCATCTTCTGCTCAACAGGTGGCACTACATGCCCATTTTGTGAGCGTGCGGTGTTTGGAGCAATTTTCCACTGTTTGGTAGCTCTGTCAATTTACAGCAATTACTTGACCGGTGATATTAAACAATGGGTAAGCAAAGTGTGTCAGACAATGTTAAATGGAAATAATTGGTATGAGCAAGTGTAAAAACCCATAGACAGATAGCCCAGCTATTGAATTTAAGTAAAGCATCAATAGAATAGGCCATTAAAATTTTTCAAGTATCCCAAAATGTAGTAATTTTATGGTTGCCAGAAAATATTGAAAACTTCGTAACTCCTAAACTAAATATAGCATTTAATTGTATCTGTGGGGATTCTTTTTATTATACCTTTAAGAAAATTCGAAAAAATTATCTATATCGCGGCAAAACTTTAGGTCCTATGAGAAGTTTGATGATTTTGCATGGTGGTCTTAAACTTTTGACTGGCACTGTACTTGTCAGTGTTTGAAGAGAAGTGACATTACGAAACTAGGGGAGACCAAAACCTAACAATTAGAAATTAGGACGTAGAAAAAGCAGTAAAAGGGTTACGTATAATAAGACAATGGATACAAATGATATAGGAAATTGCTATCAAGTTTGATGATCGAGAGTTGGTCAGACATCTACGAGTAATGTTTCACAGATCCTTGGAAGAGCGGAAGTTACCACAGGATTTTAAAGAAGCAGTAATGGTCCCAATTTTGAAGGAAGGGGAGGATAGACGTAGTACATTGAATAAAGTTAGGCTGCCTGTTGATTGGAGGAGGAAATAACAGTGAAAAGATCCAGGTGATAAGCAGAACAGAGCAGGGTACGCAGTCAATGCTTAGAATGTCAATGAAGGAGTGAAATATATTCAGGTGAGTGGTGATGGGAGTTGAAAGGTCAAGAAAGTGATTGGTAAAGGATTGAGGAGGTTACAGCTTGCCACCAGGCGGTTGTCCAATTATAAGTAGTAGTAAAAACAAACTTTGTTAAATTCATAACCAGAAACAAAACACACAAAGAGATTAAAATTTCCTGCTTAAATAAAGTACTACAGCAGTCTCATAATTCAAAATTTCTTGGGTTAATAACTGATGAAAAAGTAAACTGCAAAAATCATTAACATACTCTGCAATGAAATAACATCAGCATGTTTTGCTCTCCGTTGTATGGCTGGAAAAATAGTAAGTGATAGCATGAAGTTGATGTACTTTGCATACTTTCACTCACTAATGAAATATGGTATTATAACTTGGGGAAATTGCACAGAGGCAAGAAAAGTGTTTAATTAAAAAAAAAAAAAAAGCAGTAAGAATTATTAGTAATTGTAAATACAGGGAGTCATGTAAACAATTATTTAAAACACAGTATTCTCTCATTACCAAGTCAGTATATCTTATATTCCTTAATATTCCTAGATAAAATCATAGACTTTTTAAAGCCAAACTTCGTAATTCACCATCATGGAACTAGAACAAAGGATGACTTGCACATGTCTCAGTAAGTTCTACTCAACAACAGAAAAGCATATATTTTACCTCACTGAAACTTTTTAATAAACTCCCATCAAAATTAAAGTTAATGTGTAGGAACAATGATAAAAAAATTCAAAACAACCTTAAAGGAATATTTAATTTCAAAAACATTCTACTCCGTTGAATTCCTAAACTCATCATAACTTTTTTGTTACCATGACTATTATTATATTATTATTATTTTATTAGGACCTATAGGTGCTGAATCCATATTAGTGACATGTCTATTTTGTTTAGTTTTAACACACACATTGTTTAGTTTGACACATTTGAGTAGGCCTACATGTTTTGTGGAGATACTGAATGCTGTAGTCTGTGAATTGTGTATTTTGTTTGATCTAACGTGTAATACATACATACTTATATATTTATTCTAACAAACCAAAATTTACCCAGTTGTAAGTTATATATACATGTATTTTACATTGTTGGACCTATTGACAATTTTTGTATCTAACAGAATGTATGCAGATATTGTATTTGTCATTATATGTAATATGTACCTGAACTGACAAGTTCTACATCATAGAGCAGCAGCTCACTTTGGGTCTATGGAATGCAACTTAAATAAATAAATTACAATAATTTAATTAAAATAAATTAAAAGTTTGGTTTTTGTCCAGTTTTTACCCCACTGCACCCTACATACATGTTGACACAAAATCTGATCAACTGTCCAGTGCTTTTACCAGACTAGGCTAATAGGTGAATTTTCACAGTTGAGTTATTTTGATTAAATCAGTATTCCACACATCTGACAGCATGGCAGCATACTATTACACTAACCAATTAACAGTGAAACAAAGAGTTTCTAATCTAAACAAAATATTTAAAAATTATACAAGCAAAATTGGATGATTCCATTTCACAACACGTAGTACAGTACCCTCACATATACAACTTGTGTAGAATTTTTTAGAATAATTGAGATTTGCACTCTACGCACTGTAACACCTGAGTTCAAAGATACAATTCCCTAGATTCATTCATATTTCCACAATATTTAAGTTTAAAGAAAAGCAGAGATTTCACAACATTCATCTTCATTACCCACGACAGCCAAAAGACCCAAAGTGGCCAAAGAAACTCGCAACGACAAAAGAAACTGACCACTCGATCTCAGCTGTCTAAAAAAAAACCTCTCAGTTCCTTGTTGAACAGCAAGCACAGATGACAAAATAATTGTAATTTAGAATAGGCCTACTTACCTATATACAATAGTTAATATTTATATACTTGTATGCTTATCATCTTTGTAGCTGTAAATATCAAGTTTAGCTACTCATTGTGTACCGACCAAAGAATTGATTTTAGACATGTAGTTTATTGATGGAAATTGTTTTTAGTGATGTTCTAAGTAGTTCTACGTAAAAAAAAGTTTTGTTAGGTTAGGTTGTTAGGTTATTTTACTTTAGTTTAAGTTAGATTAATCTATCTTAAACTAACCTAACAACCAAACTTAAACTAACCTAACCACCTAACCTAAACTAACCTAACAACCTAACCTAAACTAACCTAACAACCTAACCTAAAAAACCTAACCTAACAAAAATTTTTTACTTAAGACTACTTAGAATGTCACTAGAAACATTTTTTATCAATAAACTATATGTCTAAAATCAATAGTTTGGCCAGTAGGCCTATATGAAGAGTAGCTTAACTCGATATTTACCCCAATAGCAATCTAGCCTATAACCATTTCCTCAATCACTAACCAAACCCCTCTTAAACTTTACAACCCCCTTCACCAACTTACTTCTTAAATATAAGACATACTGTATAACAGATTCAAACAGCCACATCACAGCAGCAAAAAGTTAACAATAATAACAACAATTTAAGTTTTATACTTGCAATTGGACTAACGCCCAGTGGCGAGCAGATTCCTCCCCATCCCCACATTTCCCATCCTCCAGTCCTTTTCAAAACCTTCAAACTCCCCTAACAGTTACCAACTCCTCCCGCAGTACATTCCACTCCCTCACCCCTCTGTTCTCCACCAAACCCCCTGAATTTTCTCACTGTCGCCACCTTTACCCTTAAAAGTTCCACGCAATTACAGGATGGTCAGTCAAACGACAAAGGGAACAATACAAGTGATGCCAGCATAGAGGCCAAGACAGGGTAAATGACAAAATATTTGTGTATCAGTAGTTAAGTAAAATTAACAAATGATACAAGAGGTATTTTTTGTATGCTAGGTGAAAAGGATGGCTGGTCGTAACAATTAAACTTCCTAGAGTAAAAAATATTTTTGTTAGGTTTTAGTGTGGCCCACATTGGCAATGATAGCAGAAATTAAGAATGCTAGCAACTGACAAATTAAGTAAAATAACACTACCAAAATTGTGAATGAAAATAGTTTATAGGCCCTATTAAGAATAAATCATTTCTTTTCCACTATGATTAAGAATAAGATTTTGTAATGGTGCTGCTTGAAGGTAAACAACCGATAGGTACAAACGTTTAAAAGCAGTGACAAAGTGAATAAATTAGTGATTATACACGATACCAAAACTTTTATTTAATACCGTACTAAGAGTGTCAAGGGTAAATTGGGATGGGCCAGTACTAGGTAGATGGGTTAAAACATTTTTAAAAACATGTTGCGTCAATAAACCTACGACGTCTCTTTAGGTTAGATTAGGGTAATGACATTACAACTATGTAAGCCAATCGCGCATAGAATCAGACTTATTTAATTAATGATCGAGTCATTTAACTACCTAAACTACTTTCGGAGTTCTCTTCAAGGGCGCGGCCACGTCATTTTTGCAGTCAATCAAAAACTAAACAAATACCCACTTTCGTGCTCAAAACAGCATTTGTCATTCTGGAAGGTGCGAAAATCCTAAAACTACAAACTTCAGGCCAAGTATAAATTCGTTGTCATTATTAAATTCAAAATAGCTAGCACGTTCTTTATATTTCTCTCTGCAGTCGTACTAAGCATGCAGGTAACATATTCTTATCCATTAAAAACACGTACGCATACCTAGCACAAGAAATGCACTGTCTAATCAAAATGCAATAGGGCTACTTTCGTACCCTTAAATTGTAGCAAAAATATAGCCTCGTTTAATGTATACCTACGTATTTGTAACGTGGCCACTCCTAACATAAAATATTTCCATCAAGTGACCAGCAACATTTAATGCGATATGTTTCCATAAAGACTTTCTACTGAATAACATGCAAAATAAGTTTGGTTAAATCTGTCATCACTTACCACTTTGCTCTCCCAAGAAAACAAGTTTAAATTTCCGTAAAGGATTTCCAAAGTCTCCTGACGACGACATCGCAGGGCACACAAAACCGTCTTGAAAAATATTTAATTTGCGTGTTCAGAAATTGAAGAAAACCGTCCACTAACAAACGTCAACGTCAAATTTTTCCCCGACACCACCGCCGCCACGTTATTTAACTGGCAGGGATATGACGTCATGAGAAATTCCGCTATTAAAGGGTTTCAATCGATTAATTTTTTGTCATGTTCTGCTTCCCGTATGATTCCAACAACTTTCATGATCGCGTAGTGTTGTTCCACAAACAATTGTCTGAATTTAAAGCGTAAAAACGAACAAGGCATATTAAAATTAAGCAATTTAAACAATTAAAATCAGAGCAGTAAATAAAATCAATATATTATGAATACACAAAAATCATCGCATTTAAGCCTAAGCTACAACAGAAAGTCACCGTACACAACATGAATTCAGTTATTTTTTATTTTTAATTGAATTTATTTATTTGCGATTGGGCTGCCACCCTATAACAAGGAAAACATACGCCCAATCCATTCTCAATACCTCAACCCACTCCCCTTTTCAAATTCACATTCAAATAATTATTCACTAAAATCCTTTGTTCCTGCGATCCCACCACATCCTCCCACAACACATTACTCCTTTACTGTTCCTGCCATCCTCTCCCAGTAATATTTCCATCCCTCTATACCTATAGTTTCCACACATTATCATCTATCACCCCTCTGCAATTTGTTTTCCAACTATACCCACCCGCTCACACATCTCAACACCTTGAACATATTTTCACCAGATGTTTTATTTTGTTCCTCTCTTCAAGTGTGCCCCACACCAAAGTTTGTACCATTACCGATGGTCTGTATTCTTCCTCTCTTTTTCTCCCTGTGTCCTCCACTTATTTGTAACCCAGCCACCCTTTTAACACCTTTCTATCTCCACGACTTCCCCTCTTATGTTCAGGTCATAGAGATTTAGATTTAGTTTATTGCATCCTTGGATATTTTTTGTGTACATTTTTGCACAAAGATATCGGACAAGTCATATTTACAATACCGTATACAATCAAATGAATAAATGACATAAGTTATACATTTAAAATTATACACTGAAAGAGCGAAATTCAACACTTCCTGTCGGTTCGGGCTCGCACGTAGGCTCACATCACCATACTTCATAGTCTCCACATGCAAAAGGAAAGAAAAAGCAAGAGAAGAAACAGAATCTTAACCCAGAATAAATATCTTAAATAAGTATCTACACTGTCATAGATCCACTCAAATACTCATCGACTGTGTAAAAAGCATTAAGGATCAAGAAATCTTTAAGGTGTTTTTTGAATATTTTTGTGTTAGCTAAACATGCATCTTGCAGGTGGCTGGGGAGTTTGTTGAACAACTTGCAAGCTGTGTATGAAGGACATTTTTGCTGTAAGGTCAAGTTGACAAGAGGCATGTGTAAAAGGTTTTTACTTCATGTATTATGTTGATGAAAATGTTCATTTGTGTGGAACAACTTCTGATTTTTGGCGATGATTGTCAGCAATGAGTAAATGTATTCACAAGCTCAGGTCATTATTTTGGAACTTTTAAAAAGGGGTCTACAGGATTCAGTCTGTTTTCTCCCGTGAATAATTCTTACAGCTCTCTTCTGCATACGGAAAACATTATTTCTGTCAGAGGAGTTACCCCAAAACATGACGCCATAAGTCATAATAGAGTGAAAATATGCAAAGTATACAGTCAACACCGAATCTTTGCTTAGTATACCTGATACATTACGTAGAGCGAAACATGTAGAGCTCAGTTTTGGAATGATATATTCAATATATGTTTTCCAATTCAGATGACAATCAACATATAAAACCAAAAATTTAGTGTCTGTGGCTTTATTGATTTCTGCAGTGCCACAATGAACATTTATCGTTGGCTGATTACTATTTTTTTGTTGCAAACTGTAAGAAATTGGATTTTTCTGTGTTAAGGTTTAATTTGTTTCCTATAAACCATGCATCTAATCCTGTAAAAGTGGTATTGCCTAGTTGATTAAGTTCTTCCTCTGATATTCCTGATATGATACTGGTGTCATCTGCGAATAAGGTAGGTATAGAACTATTGTTTAGGCAATCGGGCAGGTCATTTATGTAAACTAGGAATAACAGAGGTCCAAGAATTGAACCTTGAGGAACAACATGTTTTGAATAAACAATATTTGAGTCTTCCCTAATGTAAACTTGTTGTTGTCTATTTGATAAATACGAGTATATGAGTTTATTAGTTCTTCCATTTACACCATAAAATTGTAGTTTTTGAAGAAGCAGCTTGTGATTGACACAGTCAAAGGCTTTGGTAAGGTCACAAAAAATTCCGACTAATGGTAGTTTTTTGTCGAGTGAATTCAAGACATTTGTGATGAGCTGATATATTGCCTCATTGGTAAAGGATTTTTTTCTGAAACCATACTGGAATTTTGAGAAAATTTTGAATTTTTCAAAATGAGTTAAATGTCTAGTTTATATTAGTTTTTCAATGATTTTTGAAAAAGTGGTTAGCAATGAGATTGGTTTTCTCTCCTTTCTTGAAGAGTGGGTTTACCAATGCCCATTTGAGTCGGTCAGGAAACACACTATCGTTTAATACAGCATTGCATAAGTGGCTTAACAGAGTACTGAGTTCTGAGGCAAACTGTTTTATAAGTTTACTACTTAAGACATCATAGCGACAGGATAAATTTGATTTTAGGCTTTTTATTATTTCCTCAATTTCTTTTGCCTAAGTGTTGGGACATGTTATAAAGGTATATTTTTATTTCTGCTATACTACTATGTGGTTCGTATTATGACTTTGAGCTGTTTTGCTAATTATATTATCAACAACAATAAGGTAATATGAATTGAAAGCACTGTTTTTGTGTCAGAAACGGTTTTATTTCCAATACTTAGCTTGATTTTTAAAAATGGCTCTGTTGTTTTGCCTGTTTCTTTGTTTATAATGTTCCAAGTAGTTTTGATATTACTGTCAGAATTTTCAATAATGCTAAAGTACTTTCTTTTCGTTTCTTTAATTACATTTCTTAGAATTTTGCAGAATATTTTGGACCTGTCGGCTATGTCTGGATTGTGACTGATTCTAGTGGCTTTGTAAAGTTCTCTTTTGTGATCACACGAAATTTTTAATCCTTTAGTCATCCACAGAGTTTTCCTAGCCTCATTTTTTATACGAACTTGTTTAGTGGGGAAGCTGTTTTCATAATGCAGGAGAACGGAACTAAGAAACGAGTTAAATTCGTTATCTACATTTCTAGAATAGTACATTTCTGACCATTTTTCACTGTTAAGAGCAGACTTGAATTTATTGCCATTTTCACCTGAGAACTGTCTAATGGTTTTATAGTAGGTTTCCTTCGTGCTCATATTTAACTGAGGGATTTCTAAAACTTGTGCAAAATGGTCTGATAGCCCATTTATTACAGGCAGACATTGACTGGATGTGATTAAGCGATTACCTATAAAGATGTTATCTATGGCTGTTTGTGTGGTACCTTCAGTTATGGTTGCAAAAAGGACTGTTGGTTTCAATCGATTAATTTTTTGTCATGTTCTGCTTCCCGTATGATACTAACAACTTTCAAGATCGCATAGTGTTGTTCCACAAACAATTGTCTGAATTTAAAGCGTAAAAACAAACAAGGCATATTAAAATTGAGCAATTTAAACAATTAAAAATCAGAGCAGTAAATAAGGCACTGCGCAAGTATTCCAAAATAGCCCTCACCATCATCATTGTGTATTTACCCCATTTTCTTTTAACACTTTTACGATGATGTAGGTCGTGTACGACAGCTCAAGCTGTGTGACTAGAGACCAGATCGGTCGTATACGCCCGCCACACACTGCTTGTGGGTTCGGCCGCACTGGGTCCACAGGACCGCTCCCGGCCTAGATACAATCATAACAAACGACCACCCTGGTCCCTCGCGACACTGCACAAAGTTAGGTTTTGGAATATATTTTCTCTTTACTTTCTATGAACCAATCAATATTAAGACTGTTAATTGTATGTCTAAAATTCATATGACTACATATATATATTAATTTGTAAGTTTATTTGGTGAATAAACGTGAACATACCTTAAAAGTATATAACAATTTTATTGCATATGAAATCAAGTATTAATGTTAATTTTTGAATGTTCAGCCCTAACCTCGAAGGCCAAATCGATCATATATGCCCGCTACACACTGCTCGTTTTTTCAGCGCCACCCAAGCCCACAGGACCGCTCCAAGCCTGGATACAACTACTTTGAACGACCGCTGTGGTTCCTCGTAGTACCTCACTAAATATGATTTCTTATTTTTATTTTTCCATATTTATTTTAGCACAATATTTGTTGTATTCATATGAACATGAAAATATAAAATAAACATTATTTTTCAGTAAATAATATGTTATTTGGAAAATAATAGTATTTGCTACATTTATTTTGCAAACTAAAATACAACATTTTACAAAGTGAAATTTTGACTGGAATTCGTTCACAACACTGACAACAATACTGGTATAACATTTCGGTCCTAAAATCATTAAAATTATTATATTTAATCATTAAGCTCAAAAATTTTCTTTGGTAAGAAATAATTGTTGTTTCATTTACTTTGCAAACTGTTCTACATATTTTTAGCTAGTGAAATTTTGGCTGAATAATATTAAACTATCTTCATGACAAAATACTATAGAAGTAGTTGTTACAAAACTACGCCATTATCACAGGACATTTTCTCATTTACGATGGTATGAATGGAAACATTCCAAACAGAAATGTGGCTCATTTGTACCATCTCTGTAGAATGTCAAAATCTTTTTTTTTACCATATTTTGTGTTGTTTCTCCCTTGAATAACTTTGGTTAGCATTCTTTGCAGTACTTGTGCACTTTGTCAAATTTGTCATGTATTTTTTGTCAAACCTATGCGACTGTAAGGATCAGCGCAATGGTGTTGGAGGTGTGGAGGTGTGTGTGCTTCTTCAACAGTTCCTTTGCTGTTTCTTCCTTGATGGCTGTGATGGATAGATTTTTGGTAGCACATAAGTTATATATGATCTGCGCATTCAAAACTAATATTTTGTTCAAAAGTCCAGTTCCTAAAAGAAGCACTACAGCAACTTTGTGGTACAATTTTACTATCCTTTGCAAACCCATGTTGTATTTTGACATCAGAAAATCTTAAATGTTAGTAGATGATTTGTGTATGTTGTAATCTAAGATCACTTTTTGCTTCGAAATTTCCTTAACATATTTCTCCAAAACTTCCATTTTATCTCTATGTTTTGTGGAAAACATGAGTATGTCATGTTTATCTTTCCACTTCAAAATAACAATTCCTAGCTCATTTTCTTTGGCAACAACTTCCCATTTTTCAGCTGTTTACAAATTACTTCTTTCGGATTCCCTTTTTAGTTTTTCCTCAGTGTTCCTAATAGATGAGATTTTCTATCCAAAAGACAATTTGCATGTTGTAAGCTGGAATAATATTTTTCAGTAACTTGACATGGACCAAGCTGCGCGCCCTTCGGAACAGCCCATCGTGCGCACCACGCACCAAGGGAACACACCTGGCAACCAGTACTGCGGGCGAATATGGGAATGCCCGACAGTGTGGTCCCAAGAGGTCACAGCATCCCAATGCCTCCCTGCACAGTCAAATGCAACATCCATGTGTATATAAAAAAAACCTAATAACGAGCCATTGTTAGGAATGTGCCCCCTTAAACCTAAACATAGAAAACACGCAGTGAACCCCTAACTTTCAGTGCTAGTGTTGTGTGTAAGTGAGGGCAAAGGGGCACTCTTACCGTGTAATAAAGTGACATAAAAGGCCAGGGGTAAACTTGTTTCCCTAATATCAGCACCCTGGAAAGACTTGTCAGATCTAACCTTAAATTCAGGTAAAAACACCCCTGCACCTAACGTCAAGATGGACTCGTCCAACCTGCAAACTCTGCCGGGTAATTTCTTTAAATCTTGTAATTGTTTAATTACTCTTTTTAATAATAACATTGCTCTCTAGATTTTTCATTTATTCATATTAAAGTACTACTCTGTTCTTAGCGCAATTTAAATTCATTTAACGTAAGATATTGTTTTACCCAAATTCTTCAAAATATAAAAATGAACATTCCAAACAATCTTTTGGACACTAATCAGCAAGAATAATTTTTATTAAATTTTTAAGTGCTTTTGTATGTATGTTTGTAGGTGTTTATGTGTGTCAAGAAGTTTTTGTGCGCTCAGCGGCGTGGTCGCCCTGAGCCCGCCAAGGCTTCCTCTATTCCCACCACGTGGGATTTTTGCTGTGCTTCGCCTATCGGACGGGCTAGGTACGGGACCACTTTCAACATCGCCAGCGTTAAATTGTGTATTGGAGAATGATGTAAGTTAATAATAACACCTTGCCTATATTTATGTTATATTTATTGACTTCGCCACTTCACGGCGCTTAAGGGCACGGGACCCTACAACCCAACCACGTGTTTTCATATGGGTATACAGGTGCTCGAAATCCCTATCGAGTGCTAATTTTGTGTGTGTATATGAGCGTGGGGAGGGCCACAACACTCCCCGAGAGTAAGTATAATGGCGAAGGACGAGGAGAGTTTTGAAGCTGACCGTCGGCCATCGACCCTGAGACCACTCCACTCGTAACACCTGAGTGCCGGTCCTCCGCTAACCGGTTGGCGCCTAGTCGGGAACACTCTCAGAGCACGTCAGTACTTTTCATAACTAACCATCTCCTCCACACTCGTCCCCATCAATTGGCGCCCAACGTGGAGCTTCAGTTTGCACCATTTGGTCACATCGCAATTCACGCGCTATAATTCGCGCGAATGGGACATTTGTGAAGTGAACAGTGTGTGTGAATAGGACATTTCGGCCACATGGTCGCCATTGGGTAGCGTGTGTATCAGAAACTGCACTCCAACCGCCATTTTGTGTCCGCTTGTCCGGACAATGGAAGGTCACGCCGTCGTCCACACATCACCACCCCCTCCTACTTGCCGTTCATGCACCCGATCGATAACGCACCCGACCACCCTCGCTCTGCTCGGGTTAACCATATGCTGCTCCATTACAGTACATCGCACAATGGGACAGTGCTCAATGTGAACTGTGTTGCGTGTATTCGGCCATCATTATCGCATCAATAGTGCAATGCTACTTTTCTATTCAACCTCCAACCAGCTTCAACCAACAGATTCAACCAGCCTCAACAACTACATCCAACATCAAAATTCACTTTTCCCGCATATTTTATCTTGTAGCCCACATCTTTGTTAACATTGGCAACCAAATTTTAACGTAACATTTCAGAGCAATTTTCCAAATTTTACTACCATGCAACAAGGGCGTACGTACAAGTGTTTTGTCCGCAGTGCAAATTCCTGCCACGTCATTTAATTTTGCATTGTGTGTATTTGTGTCATCGTCGCAACGTATCTTTCTTTTCCTGAATTGTGAAACGACCCTAAAGTGTACCTATTAGTGCTACCACGCCTAAGTCTCCGGGTTTCGTGCATGTACTTTGGCATACGATATTGTGTAATTTTCAAGTGTTTATAAACCACAACGGAACACGGACTGCTGTTAAGGGCGTTCAAGTGTAAATAGAATCGTCACATTAGAAATATCACTTTTTATCGGTTTATGTGACAGTACATGACTCACTGTCATTCCAGACGAGAGCTAGGGCGCATCGGACAGGTATATAACAAGCCGCGCTGGGTTTTTTGAATCAGTCGCCTATGGGCCAGGACGAAGGGAGGGTCACTCTGCTCAGGTCTGTGGGCGACAGCAGCGCTAGTCGCGTAATGCAACTAGCGGCCAACTCTGGTACTATGTGGTCGGACGACAAGCCTCGGTAGCTCAGAGACTAATAATGCCTTCTCCACGTCTCTTCCTCTGACCGTGTGGCAGTAGAGAATGGGTCAACACGAAAAACAGCGTTGCATCAGAACTGCTCAAAGTATTATACAGAATATAGTAGTGTGATGATACCAGATATCAGTTTATTTTTTAACATTGCGTTTACTTTGAATAATATAAAACTCCGATTGTGACATAATTATTTTTTGTAGTGGATATGCACAATTTTTCTGAAAATTTGCTGTGATTATGAGCGTAAGCAAAATTATTTACACAACATGTAGTGATCATGAAAGTTGTGCAGAACAGAAAATGCTGTGCAGAAAACCGTTGCATACTACGAGAAATAATTTACGGCAAAAAAAATCAGTTATACTTTCGTTCTCACCGCTTTTCTTAATAGTTTCGACACTATCCGCATGAAATATCGTGTGCGTAATATAATCTTACATTTTACATTCTATAACTTTACTTTGGTGTATACAAGAAATAATCTAAGCATAACATTTGTTTTATTTGTTTAAATTTTAATGTTATAGTAATATTTTAGAGCTAACATATTTCTGAACTTATATTTGAAATGTAATTTATTCGTTTTACTGTATAGCATTTTTATGACATAAATCCATGAAAAATATAGGTACACATAGTATTAGTGTACAGCTAGTAGACAAATTAAAAGACAGTAGTGGTAGGATAAGATTGATATAGACTAGACCACACAAACTGTGAAAATGAAACAGTACCAACTGTATAGACACCAATTCCATATAAAATAATAGTGCAAAAGTGTACATACAAGTATCTGATGTAAGTGACCGAAACAAATGCAGACTACGTTTGTGTTACAAATAACATTACACTTGAGCAGACTTTTGAATACAAAAAAAAATCGTTACAACCATACAAAATATAAGCTGGACTGTTTTTTTAGTCGTTTATTCTTATAATTTATATTGTACTGTTTCAAGAATTATTTGAAAATTTAATGTTTATAATTTTTTTGAAAAATCTCGCAATGTGAATGAATTGTTAAACAAAATAAATATGGTCATACACCGATCCAGCACTATTTTGTCCTATAAAACAAAGAATATGAACAAACGGACAAGTCGTGTCTAACTGTAGTCATGATATATAATTGAAATAAATAAAACATAATGAGTAATTAAGTAAATTCACAGAAATGTTATAAAAACTAAGTTTCAAAAGAACTTGCTGTAACGATTCGTTTTTAAACTGCTAATTAGTAAGTTCCTAATATTCGTTTGTAATTACAGTGTTTATCCAACTATCATGTATAAGAGTAGGCCCAATATTATTTTCACGTCGATAGATTTAATAAATGTTAATTTATGTAAGCATTTTTAATAGATGTGATCGTATGTATTTTAACTGATAACTAATTTGTGTTTATAAATTATGTCCATTAACAAATGTGATATATTGTGTATAGTGTTTTATTATCATCTTTTTTTATTGGTCAATATTGTACATTTGTTTCTTTCACTAGTTCGGCAAATCTAGGACGGTTCAGGACAGTCCAAGTTCCATAAACTTTTATTTACTATTAATTTCGGCCATCAAGTATGTTTTATGGTTTTTAGCTTTGGTATACAAG
Source organism: Medauroidea extradentata (assembly GCA_003012365.1). Taxonomy (NCBI): domain Eukaryota; kingdom Metazoa; phylum Arthropoda; class Insecta; order Phasmatodea; family Phasmatidae; genus Medauroidea; species Medauroidea extradentata. The sequence goes on from PNEQ01015297.1 coordinate 29,168, forward strand.
CATTTGTTACACTATTCGCTTTCCGGGCAACCCCGATTACAGTATCTAGAATTTCAGTTAGAAATCTAGCTTGCACGGTTCAACTTGAAGGTTTGCAAAAGGCCTTAGACTTGTGATGTTTACCTTTCAAATTTAATAATGTTACGTCAAAAAAGAAGCTGGATTTGAAGAAGAGCTCCATAGACGTCAAAACTAAGTTGTGATCGCTAGTTTCAACATTGCTACGACTGCTGAGTAACTTTGTAAGTATTTTAGTAAGTCATGTCCAACATTAAATACGTCCGACCTTACATAAAACATTGTTAAATTACGCCTAGCTAATTAAAATATGCCCATGTTACTACTTTAGTGTTCTCATAAAACGCTGAACACAACTTTATGTTAAATATATTTATTTTCAAGTATTTTAAACGGATTAATTCTAAGAAAAACATGTTTTAATTTTATTTTGCTGAAGCTTGAACAAATTTATAAAATGTCTTGATTAATTTTGAAGGCCATTCATACTAGTTTAATTGAATAACTAATTTATTTACATTATTAAAACTTAAAAGCTGTGGTAAATTACTCAGTAGTGTTTCTTTTTGTACTAGAAGGTGATTAGTAACCCTGGTGTTTTTGTGTTATGTGTTATGTATTTAATTTGTTTTAATTCTGGAAACTCAAGCTCCATAACTCAGTGTTTCAGGGTCTCATGACAACATTTTCCACATTTAAAATAAGTTTATTTATGGCACTCATATAACGTTATATTTTTAATTGACAACTTTTATTTTATTAAGATCTAACGTCCTCATAACTAAAAAATCAAGACTATTAAAAACACTCGGTTGGCGTCTATTTAACTCCAACACTGTGAAGATTATATACATAATCAGTTAAAAAGTGATATCTTTGGGAAATACTGAATATTATATATTTTTTCTATTACTATTTATAAAAAATTTAAATATCACAGATAATATATGTTTTAAAACTTTGTCTTAATTAAATTTTGTTATTAGTCAATGAAAGTAGGTTTCAAATTTTGATTTTATTTCATTTGCTAAATAAACATTTCCGATTTTGGATAAATTACTTTCTTTTCAAATTTACGATAGTACTTAAAACTAAGCTTCACTTATTTCCATAAAAATACGATTGCGAATTTTCACTAAACACTGTAACTACGGTGCCAAATTCGTAAAGCCTTCTATTATTACAAAAAAGTAGTTTTCACAAAATCTGTCAACTGAACATACGCAACTGAAGAATTTTCGGAAGTGTATTTTTTATGTCTTTCCTTTTGCTTATATATTTGTGTTTACTTGTTCAGTTAGTATTTCATTTATTTGTTCATTTATTTATAATGTAGCTGAGGCTTAGAGTCGATTGCAGAGTCAAGTGAGGAAAATATTTAGATAAAGGTGAAACTAAGGAGAACTTTAGTAAAATATAATAATTTGTTATTTGCATTGTACAGTCAGGAAACAGAGATATATTAGTTGAGGTGAAGTGTTACCACAATATTCGCGAGAAAAATAATTTCTCTTCGTGCATCGACTTGCGAATGTAGCTAAAATTTATATTATTTGACATATATTATCCACAAAACATACATGACGGTGATTTGATAATTTAAGTTTAATGTTTCGCATACTGTAACGTTGAAAAAAAAGGCAAAATAAAAATTAAAAAATACATACCTGATTTTGTTTATATAGTGGTATCGTAACCATTTCTTTCATAAAATGGTTTTGTAACCATTTTGTTTGAAAACAAAGGTGACATTAAAAATACATCACTTTCATGTAAAAATGTAGAACGATTATAAATTCTGCCGTAGATGCCAGTGCAGTCTTTCATTTGCACCATGGTTATGTTCCTCAAAAATACTACCAATAAATTCAAAATAATACTATTTCTCCCCATGTGCCATAATTGATTCGCAGCTTGAGAAAATCTTACAGGTCTGTTTTTTTTTTTTTTAGATTTCACTCACTTTTCGTCCCTGCAAAAGAAAATTTCTCACATTTCACTCAGAGAAGTCTTAGATTTTCTCAATATGACTGTACAATCGGCCCCTGGTGAGACTTGAACAATATGTTTATACCACGGTCGTAGAAGTACAGGTCTGGACACTCGTCTATCTACCAATATATTTTGCTTGACCCCCTTGTTGTTTGTCTACAGTTCGTCAAGTTACCGAGAATGTTGTGTTTTATTGGCGCTTCAGTTAGGGCGGTCGGACTCGAACTCTGTCCCCTTTTTTTCGATTGTTAAATTTATAAAGTACATAAAAATTGCTGGAGCCATTTCTTAAATTTGTGAGCGAAGGAAGTATTTCATAAATTGATAAAAAAAAAATACGTTTGGATAAATTGTTTATCTTAGTGGAAAGGAAGTGGGCGGAGTTTGAGTCCGACCGGCCTAACTGAAGCCCCAATAAAACACAATATTCTCGGTAACTTGGTGAACTGCAGCCAAACAACATGGAGGTCAAGTTTCCAGGCGAGTGTCCAGACATGTTCTTTTACGGCCGTGGTTTATACATATAAATTGTGCCATCATAATGAGTAACTGTTGAAATGTCTATGGCAGTGTCTTGTTTGTTAATATGTTTTTGTCATGTAGGAACTGTAGTTACACGGGCTAATTCGCTGTGCGATAGGATTTAGTTTCGGAAGACTTTCTTTTTTAGTAACAAATAATTGCTTATAATATTAATATTCGTGTACTTGTAAGTAAATACAACCGACACATTCTTTCCAAATTTCGTTCACAACTTTAATTTTAACTTTAACTCATCATATCCATATGTAGGGCCTAATATGGTATTTAAACTAATTATACAAACTGTGAAAATTTTGTTATAAATGTAAAAATAACTGGACATCGCCAAACTCACCCAATGAGATCAATATGCCGCATACCTGCCGAGTGGGCGGGCGTACGGAGTGAAAGAAATGCCCAGTAGTAAATATTACTTTATCGTCCAATATGCAGATCAGAATCATAAATTTTCATAAACTGTCAAAGAATTTTCGATGATCCAGATTGTCCACATTGCTCAGGATATACAGTGGACAAAAAATTGTTATTTATGTTAAGTATTAACATGCAAAAACAGTGAAAAATCTGTTATTTTCGAGAAACTTGTAAGGTAAAGTAAACTGATGACGACAGCTCCTACATTTACCAAAGTAATATTTTTAGTGTACATAACCATCAGGCTCATTAACACTACTAAACCACACGGAAATCCAAACAAGTGGTAGAATTTATGTT